>CM052202.1:10781270-10815152 GCA_028455805.1 Lasioglossum figueresi
TTGAAACAAGGTTCGAAAGCATTTCTAAACTTTGTTTTATATCACTGTATCCCCTTTCATATTTCAGCATAAAAGTACATGTTTGTTTAAAAATTTGTTTAAAAATGGATAGCCATAAAACTAAACAATATAATTTAATGCAATAAAAAGCATTTTGTAGCAGGCTTGTTAATCATTCTTTTCTTGCCCCGTACCACTTGAAACATGATTCGAAAGCATTTTTAAACTCTGTTTTATATCACTGCATCCCCTTTCATATTTCAGCATAAAAGTACATGTTTGTTTAAAAATGGATAACCATGAAACCAAACAAAATAATTTAATGCAATGTGAAAGTATTTTGTAGCAGGATTGTTAATCATTCTTTTCTTGCCCCGTACCACTTGAAACATGATTCGAAAGCATTTTTAAACTTTGTTTTATATCACTGCATCCCCTTTCATATTTCAGCATGAAAATACATGTTTGTTTAAAAATGGATAACTTTTAAACTAAACAATATAATTAAATGCAATAAAAAACATTTTGTAGCAGGCTTGTTAATCATTCTTTTCTTGCCCCGCAGCACTTGAAACAAGGTTCAAAAGCATTTTTAAACTTTGTTTTTTATCACTGCATCCCCTTTCATATTTCAGCACAAAAATACATGTTTGTTTAAAAATGGATAACTTTTAAACTAAACAATATAATTTAATGCAATAAATAACATTTTGTAGCAGGCTTGTTAATCATTCTTTTCTTGCCCCGTAGCACTTGAAACAAGGTTTGAAAGCATTTTTAACTCTCAGAGACGCTCTTGCTCCATTTTCGGAGCAAGTGCATAGTAGTTGACACTTTGTACAATATCCTCTCTCTCTCTCTATCAAAATGATAATTTTCAAGCAAACTTAGAATCCAACATAGCACTAATTCATCAGTAATAATTCTGGCCGAGTTTGATATCAAGAGCGTTAAGTTTTTACTGAAAAGACTGAAAATACATCAGTTTAAAGTCCAACTTTACAAAAACTAGTGCGCACTTATTCCACTTCACCTGAACAGTGAATCTAAAATAACACTTGAGTTGTAGAATTACGATCGCCAACGTATCGCAAGAAGAAGATCAGATCGAAACGAGCACCCACGACAAGAAACACGTCTGTCACCAACGATTGGTTATCCGTGTGTCCTCACGGCTTTTCGGCTTGATCGATATTCCTTAAAAGATATTGATGGATTTCAATTGTCCAGAACTCCGTATCAATGGGAGGCGTCAAATATGCAGCCATGGACACCGGGCTAAATTTTAAAAGATTCGATCAAGGAAATTGTTTTCTTTATGTTGTATTCGTTAGACAGTGTAGATATTTTAATCTTGTTTTAATTTAATTCAATTCGTGTTTCTCTGTTAATTTAAGGACAAATTGTAACCCATACTTATGTTGAAACCTGGTATTGTATTTCATTTAGTCGTGTGATTAATCGGGACGATTAATCGTCAGGATTGCCGAACTGTAGTATGCGTAAATGTAGTATTGTATGCGGGTATTTGTGCGTGTTTACAGCCCTATATATGACTGAATTTGTAATAACAGAGTGTTGGGTCCTTGCGTGAATCGTTGGTTTATATTTTGAATTGATTTAAAACGCTTTCTAATTCGTTCTTGCTTTCTCTGTAAATCCCGAGAAAATCCTGTTACCTATTAACGTGCGTCCGATGACGTTCCGGCATTTATGAGGATCAGTATCATAAAAGCCCTTTTTTTGCCTCTCCGTCATTTACCCATGTAACGGCTGTTTTTCCACAAACAGCATGCAGGCATAATTTCTCCGATACAGACCTTTTGCCGAACAAAGGTACGTAGCTCAGTTCTGTACGAGCACTGCGAACAAACGGTTGCCGTGTTGACAGCACCGCGCAAGTAACATTTATACTTAGTTTTTCTATTTTGTATTCTTTTAATAAATATTCTTTCTCCTTTGGAAGCAAACTCTGTTAATTGTTCAACACAGAGAATCGGAAATAACAGTAGAGTGGTAGAATTACGATCGCCAACGTATCGCAAGAAGTAGATCACATCGAAACGAACGTCCGCGACAAGAAACACGTCTGTCACCAACGATTGGTTATCCGTGTGTCCTTACGACTTTTCGGCTTTTCTCCTTACAATAGTAAGGTGGGGTCTCTTAGGCCCCGACAAATGAATTTCATAAATAGCCTCGTTTCTAATCAATTTGGGATAAAGAATAACACAGGATAAAAAGTAAACAAACAGATTTAATTTTATTAACCCTTAGCACTCGAATGGTGACACAGAGTCACCGATAAAAGTTGTTCTACAGTTATTCAAAATATTGTATACATCAAGTATATTAGGATCTAACCAATTGCTAATCGTTCAAGTATTGTATGAGGTATTACATCAATTTCATATCCATAAAATGAAAAAAATCATATAGAATGGAAATTATAGTAGGTCGGAAGAAATGTTTGATTTTCAAGTTAAAAAATGGCTCCGAGTGCAAAGGGTTAATATAAAAATTCTTTTAAAAAATCTGCAGCTGGTCTCCGAGACCCCACATTACCTTGCGAAGGTTAAATCGGTGTCAATTTTTCTATCCTTCTGTTGTCAATATTTAACACTCGTATTACCGAGCCCGTGAAAATTACGATTTCGAAGGATTTCGGATGTTTTCTTTTACAGTTTCTTTTACAAGTATTGCGGTGATATGGCAAAAAAGGTATCTGGCAGCAGTGTCGCCAGATGAGTGGAGGGTGCACGAGTTGAAGGGAAAAGTTGCCTTCTGTCTGTCTGTTAAGGGATACGATGTTCAGTGGAATAAATCAGTTTAGTGAAATAGGTAACTTTCAAAAATAACTTTATTTTAAAACAGCTAATAGGTAACAGCTAGGGATTGCAATACCGGTATACCGGTATACCGAATACCGGTATTTCGTGCTATTTTGCAATTTCGTGAAACCGGTATTTGCTAAGTTAAAATACCAATATTTTCGGTATTAGCTATAAATAATAAATATTTTTTTTGGGCATCTACTCTTATTTGAAATACGTTCGCCGCTCAAATACTCTGGATTTAGAAACTTCTGATTCTGATTTCGAAGAGAGTGACAATGAAGAAAATAATAATACAATTGTTGAAAGTACCTCATTTGAATATGACGAAGATAATAGTAACGAGGACGAAATATTAACTTACCAAGGATTGCTTCCTGTAATTAAAAAAATCCGAAAATTTGTTAAAATATTTAAACGTTCCCCTAGTAAAAACGCCGTTTTACAAAAATATATACTTACCGAAATAAAAAAAGAACTTATGCTAATATTAGATTCTAAAACACGCTGGAATAGTTTATTATTAACGATGGAACGATTTTTGAAATTAAAAGCTGGCTGTGGAAGCATTATGTCGGAACGATTCCAACTCATTAACAGCGAATGCAGCAATAAATTTTATGTTGCAATCACTTGAAGATCAGGACGCGCCACTGTCTGCGGGAATTATACAGGAAAGGCATAGCGAACTAGGAAATATTTTAAGGTATTTACATAATTATAACGACTTTAAAAAAGCAAACGGAAAGGAAGAAAAGAAGCTGACAAGGTCAAATTTAATTAAGTTCGTCGTCAATTTCCACAAAAACAAAAAAAATAAAAAAATTGCCACGAACAATAATACAAAAATAATACAAAAAATAGATTTATCCAAAACCGTCGGACGAGAGACCGAGTTGTTAGAAGATGAAGGACATCGAGGCAAATATTTAGAGAAAATATATCGCTTATTATTACCGGTACCACCAACCATCATGGATGCGGAAAGAGCATTTTCAACTGCAGGTAATTTGTGCAGAAAAATACGTTCAACGCTTAATGACAGTTCCATAGATGCATTATGTTTTTTACAATCACATTTCAAACATATGAAGTCAATAAATTAGTTAACGTTTTTTCTATTAAACAACTGTGTTTTTGTACCTTCATGAAAATTCATAATACCGGTATACCGGTACAACGTTTAAAAAAATACCGAATACCGGTATTGCAATTCCTAGTAACAGTACCAGGTATATCCTGCCTAAACCGACTCCAGCGTCGAACTGAACTCGCGACTCTCGTCTTGTTCGTCGCTCCGGCTGCCGATCGTCTTTTTGATCGCCGATCGTCACTTCGACGTGACGCACGCCACCCATTACAATGTAACAAACTTCTCGAGTTTTCTTTTACAGAACACTTTGACTTCAACACTGTCAGTACCGGACACCTGCACGACAGAGACGAATCACGGCGGTAGCGTAGAGAACGACGTCGTAGAAGGGGAAGGTAGCGTGGGGACACAAGTCTTGCCCCGCGGATCTTTTTGTCATCTCACCACAGTACATGTTGCCATAGAAAGCCTATGAAATCTGAATATATCCAATCCCGTTATTACTATAAGGGAATATACTACACCAGTGTTGTATAGGGCTCGGTAACTCCAGAATGCGTCGAGTACAAGAAAATTCTGATCATTGCGACTGCGAAGAAAATCGTACGGCGACGGGGTTGAAGGAAAACTTCATCGACTCTGTGCATCGAACAGAACTTCGTCGAAAACTAGCGTAACGTCGTCGGAGAGCCGGTTCTTACTCGGACGTGCACACGCCGATCGGATATATTCGGCGCAGCTCCTTTGACAATCGATTTTCCATTCGTGACGAATAAAATTGTAATCTATCGCGAAGTGGTCGGTCTCGTAACGATCGTCGGCGACGATACGAGAAATGGAGGGAGCCTTACGAGACGGTCATAAAGCAGACACGCGGGCCAAATCGATAAGGATCGAGAGGAATAAGTGTAGGTACGTCGAAGGCTCGGTTATCGTGCGGACTCGCTTATATGCTGGTTCGATGACTGCCGAATGGGGAGCGCGCGGCCGAATAAAAAGAAAGTAAAAGGACAGCCCGCCAGTTTCTTATTCGAAATAGATCCGCGTCCCCTGAAGACGCCCATAAACTTCTTGCCGGAGAGGAGATTGATCTCCGACGTGATAAAAACGACAAATTGAAGGAGCCACTTCAATCCTTTGCGGACGAGAATTATTCCTTCTGTACTTTCACAACTGCATTATACAAAATATAGCTCGGCAGTTCGCCGCACAACAAAGTTCCCAGCTGACCCAGAAGTGTAAAATAACCTAACCCGAACCCGAGCTAGTCCAAGTTACAAGATTTACTAGCGAGGAAGTGAAATGGTTCTCCGGCAACCTCTACAATCACAAATGCCTATTCGCCTCGAGACACATTTGCTTCTCTATGGAAAATATGAAATAAATTCTGGACGGTTCTCGAGACCTACCGAATGGCTTTCAGGGAATAATTAATCGCAAATTAGCCTGCAGCAATCTGAAAACCGCGGTGGACCGGTTGCAAGCGGTGTAGAGCGGTGGCTGAAGATTTACAAGCCGCTTAAATCGTGGAGCAACCCTCTCGCAGGGCTCGGCTAGCGTTAAATTTCCCCGGGCCGAAAAACTATAAGTTTCGCTGGAATATCTTCACCGACGTGAGATGCATTCGCCATCGCGTATACATCAAATGGGGGCCGGAGTGGTCGCGCGTGTGTGTGAGTTTTACAGGATTTTACAGGCTCGGAGGAATAGACGGGCAGGTGTGCGGGGCAAAAACGAGCCACCGTTCGGCCACACACGGTCGTACCATGGCGAACCCGGGCTCGTGGTGTGTTGTACACGCGTTTTCCTTAGGCGAACCGTTCACGGTGGCGTGGCGCGCAACATCCAGGATGCGCTGGCCGGACCAGCACTTTGCGGCACGATTTATAGAGCATTAAACCAACACGCGACTGAGCAACCGCTCGCTGCGAACTCTTCCTGCCCCGCTTATAAATATGGCCCCTCCACCGCCTAGAAAATTGCTGTTCCACCGAACACACTGCAGAACAATCGACGGAACTTCCAACACGGCTGCATCTGTATTTTTCTATCAGCGAAACGCCGCACGGTGAAATTAGAAAAATAGTCCGTTGTTTTCGATTTTATGAGAATATTGCTTCGATAACGATACGGATGAATCGATTATTGGGGAAGCTCGGAGAATTCCAAATGGTTCGGTGATTTTTCCATGGGGTAGTGGCTAAAGAAAATTTCAAACTTAGGTTGTTCCATAGCCTGGTAATTGACTTGGCTAATAGGACTTGTTCGTTACAATTCTATTCCTAGAAGGGTTTCACGATTTTCCGAGTGGCCCACGCAGAGGAAATTGAACGACATCAAAGAAAATTTCAAGCCAACGTTTCAAACACCTTGGTAATCGACTTAGCCGTTAACTGTAGCATCTCAGATGGATCTTTTCGCCGGAAATTGCACTGTAAACTGGATCTATGATAGGACACGCAGTTGCGCAAAGTTTATCCGGCCACGTGTGCCTGTGGATGTTTGCACAGGGCCACGCACGTCCACAAATTAACGTGTTCCCGTGTGTCTATAGCTGTTTGCATGGACACCGAGGAGCGGGGATATACGCGTGCGCGTGTAATATTTATGTGTTCAGGTGTGTGTATGTGGTTCCGCGCGTACATCGCAACCCGCGTAATTAATCCTGCGCGAGGGCACGCGGCCGGAACGTACTAATTATCCACTTCTCGCGCGACCGCGCCTCGCCATCGAAGCAGACGTGGCCGCCACTGATCCGCCACTGATAGAATCCAGCTAACAGAGATGATCATCCGCGATCGGAACTGTCACTGTTTTTCGAATGCCCCTGCACGCAATTTCTAAACCGGGCCGCCACAATTAATCCTAATTCCTCTACAATTAATCACAATCAGACCTCCACTGTAAACACAATTAATTAATGTTTCGATGGCACTGTGAAAGGTGTGCGTCGCGCCGTGAGCAACGGACATTGCGTAGTCTGTAAACAGTCCGTGATTTTTGCGCGGAAGGACTACTCTAGAATTCAACTGATTGCAAGCAGAATTAATTTAACTAGCACGGCAGAGTGGTTTGCATTTTTATTGCATGCATTAGTAATTATAAGTTAATTGAGATTTTCTGTGAAGGTGTCACTGTGAAATCAACAGAATAATCATCCCGGAAAGTTGAATCAACTTTTTTAATGAAACAGGAACTGGACCGTCGCGATGCGTTATAGCCATTTCCGCGATTCTCTTTTCGCTTCTGCAATTAATTCTTAGGTCGTGTACAGAGAATTTTGCGCGGAGAGCCCGTGAATTATTGACGAAGCTTTTAGAATATTGGCAATTATATTTAGAGCACTTGTCTGGGTTTGCCAAATTGATAAGCTGGCGCTACACTATAATTAAATAGACGCGAATTATTAACACTTCATTTAACGGAAGCCTATTAATAAGCTTTCCCATGATTATATTGTACCAAATGGAAGCTCAAAAATCCTTTTCTAAGTCCAAAAATTGTGGAATAATTGTCGGTATATTCGTTTTCCTAACGCTACAGAAAAATCTAGATATCATCGAGCTAACCAACGATAGTTATTCTTCGTATTGTTTTCGAGCTGCCACGGTTGCCGGCTGCAAGACCAATTATTGGTGAAAGGGTTAGGTAGGTCATAGGATCGAAGCTCAAGCGATAGAACAGGAAGCTATTCTTTTTCCCGATGCGCTTCGTCTGTCATCCGATCGATAGTTTCGTCGCTGCTCTGAAAAGAGTACAGTAGGTTCTTCCTGATTACACTCCCAATCAAATGTCCGTTCCTTACGCAAATTTTGTCCGTTGCGTTTTGTTCGCGCAGGGTGGGTAATGCAGCTTACTGAAAACGGCAATTTTGTGATTTTAAGTTCTTCGCGTTGTCGCATGTACACATCGATCGCAGCTTTGATTCAATAGCAGGAGAGTTACAGGTGCAAAATTTTATGCGATTGATCGGACACCTCGTTCATTGCAAAAATCTTGGATCTCCGCTGAAATTTTGGCTCCGTTCTCGTGCAACGAGCGAATACGGATCGTCCATCAGAAGATGGCGGTGAGAAACTTGTAGGGACCACGTGATACCCCTTTTCTTTTCTTTTATCTTAAGGATGAGTGGAAAAAAATACGATTGTGTACGGTGTGCGGGACTCGAGGGAACAGGTGGTCGGTTCCTTCCATAACCATTAAAAATAACCACTCATCCAGAGCCCTTGGGCCCTATTCTCCCATTTAACTACCGTGCCCGATGAAGGACAGGGACCCGCTGTTTGCATTTCTGCCTGAACTGCCTTGTGGTTTCGGGCTAACACCACACATGTTCTTGTCTCTTCGCGTGATACTCCTACTCCGCGCTACATGTCTTCCGCTATTGGCCGAATCGCCTGACGAAGGAAGTGTAACTGAAACAGAGCGATGTGGCGACGCTGAGCTTCAATGTCGTCTGTTCCCGACAAAATCGAAGAGTATGACTGAGGTTCCGCAGATCCCCCTCTATCGATATCATTGCTATCTCCTGATGGACGATCGGTACACGTTGATTGCAGTTTCGATTCAATAGTGGGGGAGTTATAGGTGGGAAATGTTATGCGATTGATTGGATACCTCGTTCATTACGAAAACCTTGTCCCGTTCTCGGTGTAACGAGTTAGTATTGTGGTCAGATGAGAACAAGGTCCTTGACAGCAGTCTCGCCTGATAAGGGGAAGGAGTACGAATTGAGGGGGAAAGTTACCCTCTCTCTGTCAGAAACGAAACGTGTCGCGTGACCGAGTTGCGGCGGAAGCGTGGGAAATACCGTCGTAGAAGGGGAAGGTATAGCGGGGACATACACTCCGCGACAGAAAGATGGCACACCACGAAAATTCAATGTTATCATCATTTGGACATAATGAATCTAGTCTTTCGTGGTACTTATATATTTTTATTACAAAATAAATTACGTTGCAAACAATAAAATTAAAGAAAATGTCCGTTTGTTTATGGAAACAAAAAAAATAACAAAAATCAGTACGACAAAATGATGGCACATATACAAAAAAAAACGTAATTTAAGTACATAAAATAAATAACATTGTGTTTAATCATTTGCGCGGCCTCCCTTCCTTTCTTGAATAGCCAACATAGATTTCGGAAGCGACTTAAAGAGTTTTTTTCATATATTTTGGCCGTATTTTTGTCCATTTTTGTTCTATGCACGTTTTTAAATCTGCGAGGCTTTGGAATTGGCTTCCGCCTTCGTAAACATGTCTTGCTAGTTGTGCCCAACAATTTTCAATTATGTTGCGATCTGGCGATCTCGCTGGCCACTTTAAGACACTAATTTTGTTTTGCTCAAAGTACTGCTTAACGGATTTTACGGTATGCACGCTTGCATTATCCTGCTGAAATGTAAAATTTTCCCCGGAAATTGTCTGTCCGAATTTAGTTAATTGTTCGTCTATCGAATCTATATAAATTTTGCTGTTCACAGTTTTCTTTATAAATTTTACTTCGGTCGCTCCTCGATACCAAATTCCGGTCCAAAGCATTACTCCTCCGTCACCCATGTGTCCGCGGCTGATTATTCTTTCCTCTTTCCGCAGATCGTGAAAATAGTGTGCGAAACCATCCGGCCAAAATATCCGACTAAAAATAACACTATGCCATTTTTTTCTCCAATATATGTGCTCTTGTGCAAATTTCAGACGCTCCGATTTATGCTGAGCGGTTAAAGGTGGTTTTTTCTCAATTTCATTTGAACTAAGTGCGGACATTCTTTTATTATCCTTTGCACATTACGTACATTTGTATGTACGCAAGCTGCTTCAGCGATTTCTCGTGCTGTTCCCGAAGAATTTGAAGCTTCTTTTAAAATTGCACGTTCTCCGCGATCGCTTACTGCTTTCGGTCGACCGGAACTCTTTTTTTTACCGTATGTTTTGGGATTTCTTAATAAATTATACACCACTTTTCTGCTTCGATGTATAATACGTGGAATTTTTGAAACCGAGTAATTCTCTTTATGCAATGTCAAAATCGTTTCTATTTCAGCATGGGATAAAGATTTTCCACTACCCATAGTGTAATTTCGATAGAAGATAATAAGAAACACTCACAATATTTAATGCACGGTAAAATAGTACACGGTAGAAACAGTCTGACGGTCTAGTGTTAACCGCAGAGAAAGAATTGTAAGACTGTGCCATCATTTCGTCGCGTCGGTGACCCCGGTTGTTCGCATTTAGACTAGAATCTGTAACCTCCGCTTAACTCCGTCGGTGTAAGTAACCTTGAAGCTCCACCGAAGTACATACACGGAGAGAAACGTATCAAATTTCATCACAGTTTTCAGAAATAGCAATATTTACGGGTGTGCCATCTTTTTGTCGCGGAGTGTATGTCCTGCCCCGGTGACTTTGTCATGTCACTACAGTATTGTAGGGAGATGACAAGAAGGTCCACGGAACGGCACAGAGGCAAGAGAGGTCTATCGTTCTGCATTGTAGTAGTTGTGTGTGTGTCACCGCTTCGGCCAATAGAAGAAGACGCGCTCCTTCCAAGCTAACCTCTGCCTTTTTGCCTACATCACCGCATTCCTGCCAGGGACCTTGTTTCTTCGTGGAGTTTGAGGGACACTCGCGGGTGATGCGCGGATGGATTTCACTCAAGGTTGTAAGGCTTATCCCGGTTTTTAACCGCGGACTCGTCGACTCGCGGATGCCCCCGCACGAGTGTTGCTACCCGCCAAATTAATCTTGGGTAGCCGGTTCAATGGATTATGCGATTGCGAAAGACAACGATTGATTTGATTAAAAGGGAAGACGTTAAAAGAAGCGTTTCGTCCCGGACCTGCTAGTGGACTCGTCGGTAAGGCAATTCTAGCAGGTCCTGCCTTATACGCTAGCGCACGCGAGGGGATTTTGATTGATTGTGACGCGGAATTTGGTGCGGTTGTCCTGATCGCTGGACAACGAACTACCGCAATGTAAAGTCTTGAAACTTGTACCGTATGATTGACAAGACAACATCCGGTGCGTTGTACTTGTCTACCCGAGGATTCAATGGCGATGCTTGTCCGAAAGCTGAGATGGCACTGTCGGAACTCGACTTCCTGTCCGAACGGGATGAGGAAATTAATTAATATTACATTGCCTGATTGGTTCCTGCCGAAAGTTGCATTTACCAATCAGCACGCTTTGACTTTCTAGACCTCCTTCTCGTAGTTCTGAAGGAGCCTTGGGAAGAAGGTGCGACGGGTCTCGGTAATTGGAAACTGCCCTTGACGCTATGGCGCTATGGCGCTATGGCGCATTGTCCTATAAGATATACAAAAAACTAGACATCTGGCAATGTCTCGAATGGTCGCCGAATGACCCTAATTTACTTAATCTTCGAGGAAGACTTTTAGTCACGAACGCACCATAAATATTGTTCGAAAGAAACCCACGTGTCCTGTTCCTGCGCGACGGAACAGACTTTCTTGTCATCTCCCGGCAATACCTACTGTAGCGGTAGTAGCTCCCTATCCGTTGCTCGAGTTGCACTTGTTAGGAAAAGCCTCGGTGTCTTTGCTAATTTCCTGTTTTTTATTGCTCGAAAGAAGGTCGATCTTTCTCGTCTCTCGTCCACGTCTGCCGGGAAGAAGTACGGGGCCGAGGTGTGCTCGGTTAAATCGGCCGATTCAGACTTTATGGCTGGTCTTAAACCAGACGCCGCGAGCAGGATTGATAGCGCGATGGGATTGATTCAAGGCTCGGCCGTGGAACCACGTGTTCCAGGACGCCTCGAACGTTACCTGGTGAGTTATCGGCACCCGACCGATTCTTTACTGCTTATTGATTCCCGAACAAACCGGAGAAAGCAGACTGCGGTGGATCCGGACACAATTGCCCTCCTCTCTTCCCTCGCGCGCGATAATAACTCGACAACTTTCCCTGCGAATCGTACTCCGATGCTCGACCTCTCGCATTATCGACACTGGATCACCCGGTCGGCGTCCTACAGTCGACTCCGTCATTCTTTAGTTTTCAATTTCCTCGAAATTCTCGCCGAACAATTCGTTCGTGTACCTTCCCGACGACTTTCTCGGTCAATCATTGTTCTGCTACCGCTGCCTTTATCTATTTTTATATTATTGTGTGATAACGAAATCGCGAATGAAGCTTTATAATCGTGAAAAACTTACCGAATTATTGATTACGTTCAAATATTAATAACTATACTAGTTTAAACGATAACGAAATGAAATCTGTGCGAAAGTGTACCTACTTAAAAACACAATTTCCTTAAAATACTTGGAAACCGCTAATGGATGAACACTGTTTCGGAGACTCGAAGTAGAGTACTTCGCGGGTGTCCAAATAAAAACAAAAACAACACTGAAACCTTATTCTTCGGATCTTTAACTACGCCGGACAACAGAAATTATACGACGTACGGAACATTTTTAAATCGACTTTTTTCCTACTTTTCGAGTCAAGTATCCCACTGTGCTACGATGCTTTCAGAATATAATCGATCGCAACGGACGCAGGACAAAAGTCGTTCTCGCAGGTAGCCTGCGAGAAGTCCAGTGGAAGCTGGCGGGAACGTACCCCGAGTGAAATTCCCCGCTACTCTACCAGGAGAGCCGTTGTTGTATACCTTCTTATCCTCGGCAAACACAAAGAACAATCGGAAAGCAAACTCTCCGCCTCCTCCCCCGATCATCCCAAAGAACAAACGTTTCGGACGTTACCTCGGGGCTTGCCCTTAACTCGTCCAAGAAACGATTTCTCCCTCGGAAGAAGTGCACGTATCAATAACGCGACGCTGCACAGTCACAGGGGGCGTCTCTCTCTCTCTCTCTCTCTCTCTCTCTTTCTCTCTATTTCGTGGATGCAGTTTCGAGTAGCTACGAGAAGAGAGAAAGAGGGAGAGAAAGAGAGAGAGAGAGAGAGAGAAATTGCGAGAGGCTCTCCCAGCGACGAAGGGGAACGATAAAGGGGGCGGCTCGACTTTGAGCTCCACTGACCCGTGTAACGTCCGTACAGCCTCCTCTATCTGTACTTTACAATCGAGGGTTTTATTGAAATCTCACCGCGCTCCCTATATAAACTCGAACAGACATTTTTATCCGGCGGATAAATTTCCCTGGCCCTCTTCAGCCGCCCACGCCGAGCGCAGGCATCCTCTCTTCCTCCTTCGTGTCTCTGCGTCTGTGTCCCTGCTAGCCCCGACTCCGAGACCGACCCACCGGCCAGGAATTATTGGCAAGATATGAAAGGACCGAAGTTATTGCTGATAGCAACCGGGCATACGTTCCGGAAGAGCATTGTGCCATCTCCCGTGGGCAATTCGTGACCCCAGACGCGAACGCTTTCATTGTTTCGCGACCACTGTGGGCCGGAAATCCGTTTCTTTTTTTTGGTCGAAATTATTTTAGAGTTATTTCATGGTTTGGGGTTGTAGTACAGCAGGTCGTTGAGTTCGTCTGGACATCAGCTAAGAGTATTATGAACTCGGAGTTACAAACAAGCGTTTCAAGAATCGAGGTGATCTCCATTTTGTAGGGAAACTTTTTTTCGAAATTTTTTGTACAGGGAAGCGAATGCTCGCCAACTTTTGTTGGAAACATTTTTTCGCCGGATCATCGGAAACGTTTGAAAAATCGTGCTAACTGGGCCAAGTGGTCCGGGAAGTGTTTTTTTTTTGTGGGAAAAATAGAAAGTACCTCTATATCGATTTACTTTCAACGAAAATGCCATTAACGTAACTAACACGAATAAAGAAGATAATATTCGAAAGAAAAGAATAGGTGAACATTGTAAAAATACAGCTAGAGGCCACTCGAGGCCACCGGCCCTCCCGGTTAGCATAGATTGGCTCCGGATCTCGAGGATAATCGTGGATTAAACGCGAGTTCTAATTTACAACGACCGGGATCCGGCTTTAAAGAGCCGGCGAATCAACCTGGAGATGGATCTCTTTGATCTCGCGCCGATATTAAAGTGCGAAGCGAGAGCTAATTATGATAATAGCGTCTTTAATGGGCGCATTAAGTTTATTAAGGAATGAAAGAAACGACCGGGAAAAGATAACGTCGAGGAGAGCCGCTTCGGATCGCGAGCTAATGTCTCGCGGAACGAATACCAGAACGCGGAGGTGGAAACTAAGAAACAATAGTTAATTTCGCAAATGTATACAGGGCGTGTCAAAAATTAGTCCCCATTGCATTGTTAAAAAATTTTCAATCTCCCACTCTGGTCCGACGATTTCACTTTGACAGTCATTACCAGTTATTGAAACGGATCATTTCACTGATAGACCATAATAACATAATATCGCATTGGTATAACATAAATTCCAATCGGAGCGGTTCAACTAAATGGTAAAATTCCTCATTTTAGGGACCCGTGCGCTGTGCAGTCAGAAACGCATACCGTCGTTTGTGAAAGTAAAAATGATCCTCGCTTTCCATGCATCCTTTTTTATTGAAATTCATAATACCTCTGTAAATTTGTAGGAAATTGGAAGCCGTCAAACTTTTGTTCGAATTTTAATACGAAGAGAAAATAGCTCATGCGGGAACGAAAATTGTAAAAAAAGTCGCTAAATCTTTTTTGATAATGTATTAAAAATATCCCGGAGAGAAGGTATAAATCAACTGGAAATACGCTAGCGTAAGCAGATGCCGAATTTCGAGAGATCCCCGAACGAATAAATTAGATTTAAAATTAGTATCAACTGGTTAAAGCGAAATGAATAGGTTAACCGAAGGCGTTCATTTTCGGTATACCAAGCTGACCTGATTACTTATTGATACCGTGCCAATGGAATAACTTATTTGCCGCGTTCGACTTTCGGAAAAGACTTTAATCACGCGTAACAAAATTTATGTTACGCGAGAAATCCGACAACTTCGGTTCGGCGATCGAATTTCTGATTGGACAACGCGTATGTTTACATTCGCGGAGACGTCCGTAATTTAATAATTATCGATACGTTAACGGGGGCTGGCGTGTAATTATATTTCCGACCTCCGGCGAAATTCTCTCTCTTCTCGTTTCTCTAATCGAAAAACCTGGACACACACGGTTCCTTCGGTTCCCGTTTTCCAGTTTGCAGCTTGCAGCGTGAGCCGTGAGCCGTGAGCCGGCCGCGTTCCAGTTTCACGGGGTGCATTTCTAAGGGCGCGCGTTCGATGGTTGCCGGCTTATTAATAGCGACGCGGCTCGTTGCACTTTCAAGAGTCCGTATATCTTGGGATACGTACTGTTGGATGGACGGATGGATGGATGAATGGACGTGCAACCGCGCTACAAAGATCCGACCGTGTACACCCGCCGACGTTCTACAGCGTTAAATGATGCGAACTGTGTATCGCGATTCAATGCTCCACAAAAATTCATTCCGAGGACCCAGTTTTCCGGCCTGTACCCTCTTGACCCGCTCGATGGCAATCCTTCTTTGATCTCACGAATCCCGAATCCCCAAAGAGTTCCCATAGAAAACGATTTCCTGTAGAACAGTACGCGTTCTTCAATTTTCTGATCGTCTTGCAATTCCAGTAAAAACTGGACAGGGTGTCCCGGTATTGATGGTACAACCGTGGACGGGGTGATTCTACGTGCGAAAATAAGTCGAAAATACGCAATGAATTTCTTTTATTTGACACTCTATATTCCAGAAAATCGAGTTTTAAAATTCTGCCAACACGTGGGTTATTGGATAAGAATCGTCTCACGCGTCTAGTTACGATCTACTGATTCTACTTCTTACAAATGCTCAGCACGCGAACTTCACGGATCTTCAAAGTCGATTTCCACGAACACAAAGCCGCAATCGAAAAATGTTGTTCCTTTCTTTCGACTTATTTTCTCCTGTAGAATCACTGTCTCCACGGTTGTACCGTCACTGCTGGGGCACCGTTTGTCGAATGCTTAGTATCATACACCAGCTGTGCAGTTCGTTGACCTGACCGTACATCCCTTAGCTTTCGGCACTGCCGTATACCGGAAGCCATCTGTGCAGTTCGTCACCGAGTGACCCAGTGACAGATATTTCGAAGCTGCAAGTGGATTTACGGTTGAATAAGTGAATTTTTAAATCAGTTTCTCGGTGGAGCCTTTTTCTCTTTCATATTTTAACACTAGATTGCCTAAGGAAGTCATTTTGACTGCTTTTCAATTTCAATTAGAAAAACAATTATGTATACAGGGTGTCTCACCCCATTTTGACATCTTGATTTCTTCGCCGCTGTTAGTCCTACCGAAAAATGTTTCAGATAAGACTTGAATGGTGCCGAGTGGGGCCTAATTTGGTGTAATAGTTTATTCGTGGGTAAACGCGTGAAGGTCATATCAAGGTCAACTTCGTTTTTTTAAACGGAATTATAGACTTGTTAATATAATACATCAATCGATGCAGTTGGACATTCTTTATAAAATAGTATTAACCTATTTATGTTGAAAATTAATCGTTTAGGAGATATTTCGATTTAAATAATTCTAAGATATCATTACTGTCGCACTAACAATAAGACGTTCGCTTTTATATCTTACAGTTAAACGACATTAATGATATCGTAAAATTATTTAAATCGAAATATCTCCTACACGACTAATTTTTCAACATAAATAGGTTAATACCTTTTTATAAAGAATGTCCAACTTTTAAGAAAACAAAGTTGACCTTCATATGACCTGAACGCGTTCACGCACTAATAAACTAATAACACCAAACCATGCCCCACTCAGTACCATTTAATTCTTATCTGAAACATTTTTCGGTAGGGCTAACAATAGCGGAGAATTGTGACTTTTTGTACAACATATAAATGCGTTTATTGATCATTGTAGTTGCCTCCCCCTCCTTCATATATATATGTGTTATACCTGTATTGCCCAAAAGCAGTCATTTTGACTACTTGGGAAATTTTAAATAATCAAATGACTTTTATTATTGAATCGAGTAAATTTCTTATATGGCCAGTTCGGCTTTGGATTGGAATAACAGATTATATTTTTTTGATTACCGTCACACGATAACATACAAGTTCATGATAAATTGTCGATTTGAGCATATACTTGATAAGTTGCAGTTGTTCGATAACTAAAGTAGTACTTGTTATTCGAATCTTTATGCCAGGCCTGCCCACGCGCCTCGTTCCCCTTGAACGCGCTATGTATGACTGTAAATAATATAAAAAATATTAAAAATTAATTTTAAACAAATTTCTTTACACATTAGTTATTCTTTCGCAATGCAGTCATTTTGACTGCTTTGGAGCAATATAGGTATATACTAAGTTTCAGTCTTTCTAGTGTTAAAGACGTGTGGAAGAATACTGTAACGTACACCCCAGAAGGGGGTAGTGTGGGACTCAAGTGCCAGATGTTCGGGCTACCCCATACAAAAATAACCCCATAAATCACACGTCTATGGACCAGAGCTCTCTTCTCTCTCCATCTTCCTGCCCGTTAGCGGAATGGGGCCCACTTTTCGTATTTCTCCCTTCCGCTAACTTCTCGGGCGCTAACTACGCCTGTTCTTGGCTCATGACTCGGTGAAGCCTGCTGGCGCAGCGTCTTTGCCAGCATGCGTCTAGTCGCGCTCTGAATGGTCCGTGTTTTTCGTTAATAACTCCTAAACGAAGCCGAAGCGGACATATTTGCAAAGGGAAATGTCGCTTCGAATGACCTCGAGAACCTCACATTTCAGGCTGTATTGCAAGGTTCGGATTTTTCCGGAAAAGGCGACCCAGCTCTAGTAAGATATACACCATGTACGAGCATCGATCATCGAGAAACGGACCGAAAGCGAGCCGAAAATTTCTGCACACTTCCGAGAATAAACGCGGTGGAATACGTCGAAAAGCATCCGCATTGAAAGAGTTTTCCGAGACTGTCGCTTGCAGGCGATTCCTTCGCGATGGTCGGAGAATGTTCTCGCTCGAAATTAAATTGCGCGTTTCCGGGCTGAGGTAAATTCATATTCAGGGATTTCCCCGAAAAGTAAATAATACCGTCAGCCGCCGCCGTCGTCGTCGTCCTCGTCTTCGTCTTCGTCTTCGTCCTCGTCTTCGTCCTCGTCTTCGTCCTCGTCGTCTCGTTCGTCGTTTTCGTCGTTTTCGTCGTCGTGCCAATACGTCGCAAAGAATTATCGTCGGCCGGATCGATCCGCAGGGGAACGTCAACGACTTGGCGCAGCGTATCGGCTAAAGTGTCTTCTATCTGTTGCGGATGCAACTGGCACGATGCGCACGTCGTCTGGATGCAGACACGTCGCATCCTCGAAAGCTTCTGCTGCTGGCAATTTCGCGAGTGCGAGCAGACGTTCCACGAACAGCTTACTGTCACTCTTCTCGAGCCCCCTGTCTTCCGTTCCTGCCCCCACCCTCTTCTCTGCAGCCCCCTGCAACCCCCTGCAACCCCCTGCAACCTCCTGCAACCCTCTGCATCCACCCCTTCGCATATCCGGCCTGCCCCTGTTTCGCGATCCCTTTCCAGCTCCCATTATTCGACACCTCGACTTTCCCGCGGAATTATGCGGACGAGAAAAATCGCTGGAACCGTGCCTGATCGCATTCAAGAGGAACGGCTCCATAAAAAATCCAGCACGCGAAACCAACCTTATAAATATCAATCCATCCCCCACCCCGCGCAAACCGCGCACGCGGAACCCGATAGTCATCCTCGACCGCACACAGAATTCTCATCAACGTCCCATCGAAACGAAATTAACGATAGATGTGCCCGACCCCTTCGAATAGCTAATTTGATTTCATTGCGGAAAATTAGTCGCTATTTGTTGTAGAATGTATTGTAGGGTGGCTCTCTTATTTTCGACTTTTGAATTTCTTTTACGGCACTGTTCAGATCCACAAGTTTTGTCTGACATATTTATCGACGAGGTAAATAGTTTAGAAAATATTCGAGAAAACCGGTTTTATGAACAATTAAATTGATTATTTGAATGTTTAATCGGCTTGGGACACGTTTTCCCGTTATCCGATCCAGCTGAAAAATTGATTTTTTATTATTTGGAACAACTTGGGGGGTGCCGTAAGAGAAATTCTGAGAAGAGTAAATAAGAGCCACCCTAATGTATAGGTATATTTGGCTCGCATAGAACGACTGTATTCTCACAAAAATGTTGCCAATTAATCAAAATAGTACCGAGGGACTTCGAATGAGAAATTTGCTTTCACCGTAAAATTTTTGGAAATACATTCATTGAGATTTCGATCGGTACTTCCCGTTGTATGTTTCTAAAAGACACGATCCAATGGCTGTACTCTTACATAAATATTTTCACCTCTATAACAATTGCAAAGCCGGAATTCAAAAGCACCGTGTATGTACGCCAATAACGCAAATGGGTTAAAAGCGTGAATATAATTGAATGCCTTTCACGTAACGAGTAATATATATTTTACCTTTTAATAAAACAGGATAAATGGAATTAAAATGTTGTATTTGATATCGAATTCATTAATCAATGAATTGTATCCGACATCATAAAATTCATACGTTCCCAATGGTCACTTTTCACGAAATGTTAGTAATCCAGAATCAACTAGATATACATGAGAAACGATGAACAACAACGAAGCTCTAACCACTCTGACCGTAAAATAAATCATATTGCAAGAGCAGAAAAATTCTAATCGCTGTATCTGTGAAGGAAATAACACGATAATGAATAACAAAACTCGCCGGACACGAAATAAAACCTGCAACCGAGGGTATGGGGAGCGAACGCATATTTAAAAATCAACAAACTAAGTGAGAAACAAGCTGTCGCGGCCACGTGACGCGGTGCGGCGCAGCGGCCGAACAGCCAGTGTCACCGATCGAAAAAGGTTCTCGCGAAAACAGTTGGGCGTACCGCACGCGACCAAATAATTTAATTAATTGCCAGAGATATGCCGTGTGTTGGGGCTGGGGCGTCGCTTCGGCCAATCCCATTAACCGACTGTCACGCTTGTCCATTCGGCAGAAAGGGGGCATCGTCGCCGGCTTCGGATTTCATCGATCCGCCCGTCGAATATCATTCCCGCTATCGGAGAGCCCTGGTGTCGGCTCTATTCCACGCGAGCACACGCGTGACCGAACCGATTACGGTCCCGAGCTCGTGCTTCTCTCTCTCTGATATCGCGGCCAGTTTATTTCTCTAATTAACGCCCCCGCCGATTTCGCGCGGTCGCACCACCCGTGCAGACCGCTGAATGAAACCGGAAACCCGCGTGCCCCGGTTGGATAAGGTTAATTGCTGCTCAAGAATCACCTCTTTTCGTAGTTCACACGCTGCTTCGCACGTCCCAGCATCTAAGACAATTGCCTTTCTATTAACAAGCTTCCTTTCGATGGACTCGAGTGCATAAATCGCGAAAAAGCTTTAACGCGTTGATTACCGTGTCATCTGTATGTGGCCGTTGGACTTGCTTTGTCTAGATATAGGAATTAAGCTGATTTGTTCAGCGTGTCGTACGTTTTCAGAATCTGCAAAATACACGGTTGCTCGGTTAGTAGATAGTAGAGGTGTGCGAGATCCCGGGAAGTCCCGATACCCGATGCTAGGGACGGGATTCCAAAAATGTTCGGGTTTCTCGAGAATATTCGGTATTCCCAGGGATGTTCGAGTTTCCCGTGAATCTTCGGGATTTCTGAAACTTCACGCAATCTTTTAATATTATTTTTTTAGCAAGAAATTCCGAACATTTTCGGGAAACCCGAACATTCTCAGGAATCCCGAAAGTTTCAAGATCCGAAAATCGGTCCCGTTTCTGTTCCGACTCGATCTCGCACACCACTTGTAGACAGTGGACCTTTGTGCAAAATAAAAATTGTCTTTATCGCTTTATGAAGATTAAGGTCTTATAAAGAGAACTGCGTTTCGAAAAACTAACAGTAAACGTATCATTCAATGGTTAATTGCTTTCTAATCTCGTAAATGTATTTATGCGGTTTTATCATCGATTGAATGCTGATCTCGAAGCGTCTCAACTCGAAGTCCCAATAAAATTCGGTACACTCGAGTAGAACGCAAAATACGTTATCTTGAAGCCCGGGCTTAAGAATAATGTCGCTCGTGTATGCCGCATGCCGTTCCGCGAACGTGTTAATCTCGCGATGCTGTTAACGATATACCCTCGTCGTGGTCGATCCGTCGAGCGAGGATAAGAGTAAAAAAAATTCATTAGCCGTTTACGCGGTTTCTCGCTTGACGCCGTTACTTGTGGTAAAGACGTCGTTATCGCTCCGCTTGGCACCCGGAACCCTAAACGCCGTCATTCCTCGAGGATATCGTGCCGAGTGGCAGTAAAAACGCAGCCCTCCTCTTCGTGGTCTTACTTCGATACTTGCGACAATCGTTTCATCGACGCCGTACTTCAACAACGCAACTTCACCGACACCGAGCGTCGCCTACAAAATTCAGTCTCAGACACGCCTTATCGGTCACTACGATCACTTCACTCGTAATGATTACCCATTGTTTAAATGGGGCGTTTCTAACACTGGGTCAAAATTGATCCGACTCCCGCCAACCAGGGGTTAACGTGTCAAATAGAATATGCAAGGGAGAAATGTACATGGTGAATCAGCTAAATGGACTCGTCTAAATATCTACATTGATCGATGTCGTATAAAATATAACTCCTTAATTGCAATGCTGGAAGGAGAGCACGTATTATATCGACAAGAATAAAATAGAATCGAATAACTAGACATAATTGATATATTTAACTAATATATAATATATAATATATATCACTTCTCTATACAGTAAAGCCGCGTTTACTGTCCGTGATCGTGTACGCGATCGCTGTCCAGTGTCTACCCCCTCCACTGCCATGCTGTCCTTCTCTACGTTCGGCTTTCTTTTGAACTTTCGGCGCGATCGACGCGGTAGACACAGTCATAAAAATATAATATCGGTATGAACATGTGCTCTGTTACGGAATCCTCTATCTATCTATCTCCTTCGACTAGTCGTTCTCTCTAACAGCAGATACTCTGCAACCACTCTACATTCTACAACGGGCGAGGCGCGGTAAAATTTGAATCTAAGAAATACCATTCCTTTACATATATACAGGGTGTTCGCGCTATTACTAGCCAGCGTTTTGCTTGTAAATAGTAAATATTAGAGAAAAATGAAAGAGGGAAATGTAGTACTGTTTTTTATACGCAACACAATGGCGTATGTGATCTTTTTGTGTTTGTACTACTTTGTTAGATATGAAAGAGGCCTTCAATTTTTTAAATCGAATGCTGTATATTTTTTTATAACACATGAAAGCGTGTGTCGAGACGAATTCATCCGTATACTGCACAGTGACCTTCAAGGTTATGTAAGGTCAGAAATGGCCATTCAAAATATTTCTTCCATTTCTGACCTTGCATGACCTTGTAGGTCACGATGCAGTATACGGATGAATTCGTCTAGACACACGCTTTCACGTGTTTTAAAAAAATATACAGTATTCCATTTAAAAAATTGAAGGTCACCTTCATTTCTAACAGAAAAGTAAAAACACAAAAAAATCATATACGCCATTGTGTTGCGTATAAAAAACAGTACTACTTTTTTCTCTTTCATTTTTTTGTAATATTTACTATTTACAAGAAAAACGCTGGCTAGTATTAGCGTGAACACCCTGTATTTAATAATATATACAGGGTGAGGCACTAACTATTGCCACCCACGATAACTCCGAAAGTATGATACTAGCATAAAAGTTTTCGAGATAAAAGTTGCATCGGACAACAGGGACCGGACCGTATTATGGCGTTAATATTTTGTTGCTAGGTGGAGTCGCTTCAGAGATGCGAAGGGCACCTTTGTTTTTTTAAATAAAATGCAACTTTTTGTTACCTGTTTTTTAATAATGGCTATTGAGACGTATCCAACGAGGTGCAACATGAAGGTCTTTGAAGGTCAGCAAAGAGTCATTTATGATCAAAAAGGGGAAAAAAGAAGGTGTTCAAAGTGATTTCTATTTGTATCAATGCAATGCTGCAATCTTCTTATCACGGATTGAGTAGTATTTCCTATCACTTCGGCACTAATCGAATCACATGCTGTAATCATTTATTGTTCAAATGTATTTAATTGTACGGCGTGTAAAGTGAGAACGATCAGGATATCTCGTTCAGCGTATCAACTACACCTGGTAATGTCAAATAAACACTTCTGGACGATATCGCACGACATCACTGATAAGAATGGTAAGATTTGTATCATCGAATCAAACGATTGTAAACGGTGTATTTTTCGAAGAACAAATCGATATGCTTCTCATTTACGGAGAATGCCAGCAAAATTCAGTGAGAGCTACAGATTTATTTACACGCCGTACAATTCAATACGTTTGTACAATAAATTGTTACAGTATGTGATTCGATAAGTGCCGAAGATATAGGAAAAACTGCTCAATTCGTGATAAGAAGCTTGCGCCATTGCATCGATACCAATAGCAATCACTTTGAACACCTTCTGTAAATGCGAATTTATTTCGCCTTTTTTGTCATAAATGACCTTCGCTGACCATCAAAGACCATCATGTTGCACACTCGTTGGATTCGTCTGAATGGCCACTATCAGAAAACAGGTAGCAAAATATACCATTCTATTTAAAAAAACAAAGGTGACTCACATTTTTTAAACGACTCCACCTAGCAAGAAAAGATTATCTCTACAATACGACTCCTGTTGTCCGATGCAACTTTTATTTCGAAAACTTTTCTACTACTACCATACTTTCGGAGTTATTGGAGGTGGCAATAGTTAGTGCTTCACCCTGTATAATATATTTAACTAATATCAAAAATAATATATTAATACTTTCAAAGTCTTCTAATCTGTCTACTGTTTGAAATCGCACCTACTCATTTTTGTCGTAAATACATAAAATCGGCAGTCTATTAATCAGATACCAGTCTGACTCGACGTTACAGTGTAAGGGATTACGTGAACTACAGATCGTCTGTCATTGCAGATTCGTCGAGACACGTTGAACGCCATTTGAAATATTTCAGAGTGAAGCGGCCACAGAAAGAATTCCACGCGCGGAATTTCATCCGGAAGGTTAAGGCCGCGAGCGATAAATACGGTTAGGGGTGCGGGGCTTGTGAAAGTACGGCTCGAATCGCGGCCGACGGATATAAAAAGAAATTACCGGCCTCTCAGACGCACTTGGATCCTCCCGGTGCTTTTCTTTCCTCTACTTTCCCACCCCCGTCTCCACCCCTGCGTCCCATTATATCCGCGTTCGCCGGGCTCTTTTGCTTTTTCCCGTACGGCAGCAGCCAGCTCTACGGACTTGTTTCCCGATTCCACCCCGTGCTCCGCCCTTGTAACCTGATTTACAGGTGTCCCTTCCAGATACGCTCGAGCTTCCTTTGCGGGGGTGGCGCCGGCCACTAGGTCTCCTGATACTTGCAAATTATTCCACCCCGCCCCGACGCGTCGTCACTGTTTTTTCCCTAATTATCGAACCGCCCCTCCTTCAACCCTCAGACCTTCTCCGCTCGTATTTACAGCCGGACTCGACATTGATTTTTGCGTCAATAGTTGCTCATTCTACGAATTCCTCAGTTGCACTAATTAATTCACATCCATTGCAATAGGGATTAAGTAACGGTGTACGATATGGAAGAATGAGCGATGTAAGCTCAACAATGTAAACCAAGTCCCATTTCTGAGGTTGGAATTGAATAAATACAGGGTGTCCCAGCATCGACGTTACAGCTGTGGAGGGGCTGATTCTACCTGAGTGTTGGTTTTATGGGAGCAAGGTAATTTTGTAATAAAAGAGGCAGATATCTTTTGAACGGTTTTTATAGGATGCTCTCTTATCCAATGCTAGGCGTCGACAGATTGCGTTCGGTAACTCGTCGAAACATTTGAAACCGAAACATGTGAACGTGAATCACTCATGTCGGACCTAAAGATAGCGCGAAGTATAATGTAACGGACCCGCAGATACAGGACCTGGAACGTATGTAGGTCAAATAAAATTTTATAAATATTATAAAATTAAATATATCGAGTAAAATTAATTTAATATTATTGGAGGAATTAAATTTAAAATTTATTGAATAAATTATTTATAATAATTATATCAAATTAACACGTTGAGCGCCACGCGAATTCATAAGGAAATCCCCATCAGGCCACGCGCGCTGCGTCCGACAGGACAACCGTTTTTATGTTTATCGTGTTTCAATAAAATCCATTAAAATACCTTAATGATATAATCCAGTAATAATTAAAAATTAAGTAAATTTTAAATAAATTTTCAGTAATTACTTAAAACAATGTAAATTTTTTAGTTTTATGTCATATTTTACATTGTCAGTCACCGGTAGTTGACGCGGCCTAAACGAAAAGTTCAGTGTCAGTCACCGGTGACTGACGTGGCACTCAACGTGTTAATGAAATCCATTAATCCTGTAATGAGTCAAAATTAAGTAAATTTTAAATAAATTTTCTGTAATTCCATAAAACAGTGTAAATTTTATAGTTGTATATCATGTTACACGCTGTCAGCCAGCGGTGGTTGACGCGGCCTAAACGGAAAGTCTAGTGTCAGCCACCGATGGCCGACGTGGCGCTCAATGTATTAAGGATTTATTATTAGAGGATAATTACAATAGTATCAATTTATGTATCATACATACATATATCAATATTGAGAGATTAAATCGAAAGGAAGGAATAACATTGTTTCGTTTGGGGTTCTGTTTTCGAGAAAATCGACTTTGAGGATCTGTCAAACAAGAAGTAGAATCAGTAGGTCATGACCAGACGGATGAGACGATTCCTATTCAATAACCCGCGTGTTTGGCGAATTTTAAAACTCAATTTTTTCGTATACAAGGTGTCGAATAAAAAATACTCATTGCATATTTTCGATTTATTTTTGCGTGTAGAATCATTCTGTATATATATACTACTACACGACAAATACAGCAACAACTAAAGGTGATGTACCCAGTAAACCTGGCCTGCCAGCTGGTCCAGCCTGTCGAGCCGGCGCGGCGACGTGCATTAGGCTGGCAGCAACACGTTCGAAGCTGCCCGGGCAAAAAGCAGGCAGAATTCAGGGCCGAGCTGCCTGTTTTTAAGAGGGCAGCACGGTCGCTTTACGCGTAAGCGACGTAAACATGCGCATGTAGCTATTTTCATAACTGTACATGCTGCCGAATAATGCAACTTACGCTTCGTAATCGAAAAAATAGGACTTTTGAGGGAGATTGCGTCCCAGATCGATCTTTCATCTCGTGTTTTTGACCGCTGAAAAACCCCGTGCTTGTATTGTCAAGAAATGAGAACGCGAATCCCGCAATCCTGGAAACGGGCAGAATTCGGGACCGAGCGGCCGGAATTCTGCTCGTCATTCTGCCAGCAGAATGCGCTACTTGAGCGCGTGCAGCGGCGTGTCCAAAATCGAACACGCGTGTTTACTGGGTACTTACACGTTCCAACAAGAAGAACGACGACGATCCGAAGCTCCGCTTCCGGGTTGGCGAGCGTAAAAGAAACATAGCCTATCGAACCAATAGAACTTCTGTAACATTCCTACCGATCGAACAACCCGTCCCACGCCGAAATCTCCGTCAATAGGACACTGTGTCCAGCGATGGTAACACAAAAGGCTGGTTTCCGATCCGAAACCGATCCGATTCTCGACGATCAAAGCGAATCCCCGTTTCATCGAATTGTTTCGTGCGTCATTTTCTTCCCTCCCGTTTTCCCAGAAAGAGATCTTAAACCCCCTCCCATCGAAAGGTGAGTCGTTGCAGCTGGTTCCCTTGAAACAGAAAAACTGTAACGCGAGAGCAAGCGAGCTGATCGACGAACAGCCATTTGCACGAGTGGCAGCCGCCGTCGGGCTAAACGAACGAACCCATCCATCGGCCGATTGATTACACTTTGAATTTTTCACTAATTGCCGGTCTCTCCCTCCCTCCCCGTTGCGCGTCGAGCCAGTTTTTCAGGCGTCCCCTGAATATTTCAGGGCTCTTCGGGAATTCGGTCACGAGCGGCCGATTTCGAAACCTCGCGAGGAAACGCTAGCTAGACGATTCGTTATTCCGCACGATAATTCGATAACGAGCTCGAAAACGCGGCCCACATTCCTCTCCTCGGCATAGTTTCGAGAAAAGTCGTGTTGTTACAATTGCTTATTACAAGCCTCGCTTATTACAGCACACGGTTGCATGCCACGTTTGCCCTGCTAACGTTACATGCGACTACGTGACGGATTACACGCTGCGGTCTGATTCGCGGAACACACGCCGACAGTTCCGACAGTTCTGCGAATGCTGCCCGAAAACGGAGTTAATGTTGCGAATTTTTATGCGAACACTCCTCGGGAATGAAATCGCGGATCGCTCGTGGGTCTGTTACTCTCCTGATAGCATGCACAGCTTCGTATTCTCTTGAACCCCCTAATAAAGTGATACAGTGTTTATCCAGATTATGAAGTGTCATACAGGGATATATATATATATTATTATTACGCGCTACGGCGCGTATTTTCTACAAAATCGAATGTACAATTCATCGGCGAGTCGACAGAATAGAAACGGTCGAATTTCGCGAACAGTGCGCCAGGGTTAATCGAGATTCGAGAAACGATATTCAACACTTTTGCGAGTCTTTCGCGAGCGTTGACGAGCTGAATTGTTCGAGGAACGCCGCGTCGACATTATTTTTAACGACACATCGGCGATGCGTTTAATTGCGGCAACGACGAAGACTCGTTTCGAATAAAACTTGATCGATCCAAGCGCGATTCCCGCGTTCAAGAGAAATTAGTTTAGTCACGGAATCCCAATTGAGAACCACTGCGCTAATGATTCGATACCGATATAGAGTTATGGTCCGTAGAGGCGCATTACTAACGACGATAACTCATTAACGTCGTATCGTGAATCAACTTCGTCGCGTTGCATTCGAATCTGCAACACGATGTACAGAGTGACTCGGGAAACTTTCGATCAAGTTGCGAGCTCCGCGTATTACAATCAATTTAGCGTTGTTAAAATAAAGAATTTTTATTCGATCGAATGATCGAGACGGTGTATGGTCATTGAGCTTGTCGGATTCGTTTCTTCGTGCTCCATTGCATGTATAATATTGAAGAAAAACATAAGTAAAAGTAGAAGACACAAATAGAAACATTTTAAAAATACCACGGTACTCTGTGAGACAGTGTATCTTTGCCCTGAGAAATTTCTGATCGTACAACGACAAATGATCCGGATATTTAGGTGATCGCAATCGCTCGAGACACCCTGTGTATTATCCAGTTGACCAAAACCAAAAGGTTCCAAATTTCCGATACAAACCAGAATTACTAACGACTCAGTCATTAGCGTGGATCAATCGGTAAGATGAGGAATAAAATTCTATTTCAAGCTTGCGGACCACAAGAGTGTAGCATTGAAGCGTAAGCATTACAGATCCTTATTTCACGTGTACTAAACGAATCCAGATCTTAATGCACGTAACCTTTAGCATGTTTAATATCCACGTAATATTAACCCTTAGCATATATTAACCCATGCATTCAATTCTACCGTACATGCATTCGCATCGTGCAAGAATTATCTTTCACTGGAAAATTGCACAATATGCATCTACATTATGCGTCTCTGAGAAACGTTGTCTAAGAATAGAAAATCGTACGAATAAAAATTAGATTAATTTGCCTCCAACGTTCGTTTCTGTTTCCAGCGGTAATTAGGTCATCAACGGAGTGGAACAGCGTAGTATAATTTAACGTTGATTTTTTAAGCTCACTGGCTGAATATAGTCGACGCTGTTTCGGCCTGGTAATAATCGGGCTCGGCCGGGCGTGTCGATGACATGATTTCACGAATTCTGTTAAAGCATTGACGACGAGAACCGTGCACACTTTGCGGGGCAATTATTAATGCCGCGTTTATTACTCCCGACATAAATACTGTGACGAGGGGACGAGTACACACAGGGCTCTCGCGTGTTCGCTGTTTCGAGTCACGCGAAATGACTGGGCGGGTTTGCGAACGATTAGTCACCGAGAACTTGAAAACAACGATCTAAAGTTATATTACGGTGGTTAAATAGGGGCTGCGTCCAACAAGCGAAGCAGCCAACGATACCCCGGCCGTCATTGATTCTCGATTACCTGTTTTCAGCGCTCGCAAGGGATTATGCGCGATCGAATTATAAATTGAACGTGGTTGTTCGAGTCGTTTCACGCCGAACCGTAGATTAGTTTTCACATGGCGAACTAGAGGACGCATCGTCACGCAAACCAGTGCTCGTTTGAAATTTTTAGTAAACAGCAGCGTCGTCGGGGTTGTAAAACGCATTAATTTTAATTTAATTCGCGACGCGTCGCCATCGGCAACAACTGTTCCCGTATTAAACGTGATTACGAGACACTTACTCACCGGTTAGTTGCCACACCCACTTCTGGCGTGTTGCAATTTTTTCACTTAATTCGACGTGTACACTGTCGCTGGTCGGGCACATTTGTTTTATGAATTCCAAACAAAACGCACACCGCGATGAATGTACCCCTTAAAATCGTATTTATTTTTTAACCTACGAACGCGTCACGAAGTAACATCTTTTACCTTCAATTCAAGCTCTGGAACGTTAAAAACTTTCAGCGGTACACATTTTACATTAACGCGAAGAGTCCCCTCAAACGATCGATTTTCCGACAATATTTCCTCTTAACTCTCAAACCTAAATGCATTTATGATGAAGTGCGAACTCTTATCTTTAATGTAACACCTCAATCGTTAAACAATACCAATGAGAATACGTTCTAAAATTGACTTGAAGCGTCTCCTCGAGATCCATTGATTTTTGTCCTAGCTAACGGTCAGGTTTCATCAATTTTTCGATAAAATTTCGACAAGAATATATCTTACATGATAACTGTATAAATGATACATGATAAACGATGATTCGACAGCGGATTTTATGCATTTATGACAAAAATGAGTAGATGCAACTTAAAACAGTAAAAACATTAGAAGATTTTTAATATTCTGTTATATTCTATTCAAGTTACGAAACATATTAAGAAAAAAAATGAATTTCTATTTCACTCGAGTTTGTTGCAATTCAGGTAGAAAATGTTTATTTTGCATAAATATCCGCTGTCTAATGATGATATATACGTATAGGTAGTCTTTAAAAAATACATGTCCCCCCTACGAGTAATTGTTTGAATGCCAGTAGCATCGGGCACCTAAAACAACAGAGTTGCGTCGCATTTCCGGTAGCCCCAAGAAACGCTCAGCAAATTTGGGACAGCTTTTCAGCCCCAGGTAACAACCTCGCGAGGCTCGTCGTCGGTGGTTCGAATGAATCCTGCCCTAATACCTCCTCGAAGGGAAGAAAGCTCTATCCGAGAAGTTTTTCTCGCTTGAAATTTTTCGAGCTCGTCCAGCGGAGGAAAACCGGACCAGGAGCGCTCCCGGAGGGTAAATAAAACTCATTTGCACCGAGGACTTTTTTAACTGGCGAGCTAGATCGAATGGCCACCCCCTTTACTCTCTCTTCCCCTCTTTTTCTGGCCAATGAAATCTTATGCGGAGCAGTTACCGTTTCGTCGCCCGAAAATTCCGCTGCGGGCTGCCGCGATCGACTTTACGACCGCTTTCGAACAACTTCCGGATTGTTCGAAGCCGTTGGAATGGCGGCAAGAGTCACCGCATCGCGCCTAAGCACTTTTACAGCGCGACCTGTGCTCGTCTCTACAGCGCTGCCAAAAAATCGTGGCCGAATACAAATTCTGCAGATTTGTCGTCTTTGAACTAGAGACGTTCGAGAACTTCGCATTCCAACATTTGCATTCTAAAATCGGACATTTCCGAAATTAATATTTTCGAGACGCGTACGAGGGTTAGTTAAGTAATCAAAATACTTTGATGATAATCCAGGAAGGTGAAATGGTGTTCAACTATTCTCGGGAACGTTTCCGAACGTAAAAATTTATAAAATGAATCGCATGTACACTCGCCGAAATTTCTATAAAGTCACTGTGTTTTGTAATGAATTCTTATTATTATACCATATCAATGAAAAATTTGTATTTGGTAGCATTTCGGGATTACATAAAGAAAGCATACACAGCGATTTCAAAACATAAGTATAACATTTATCGATAAAAGAAAAGAAAAATATAATTTTACGCAGAACAAACTGCGAAATTTCTATAATGTCACTTTCGTTTTACACGGATAAGGTTGAAATTACCTATTGTTTTTTTATTATTTCTATTTTAATATCTGGAGTAATCTCCATTTTTCTTAATTATATTAAAAATACGATTGGGCATAGACGAAATTAACTATTGTAGCGTTTCTGTTTTAACAGACGCCCACGCTTCGTTCACCGCATCCTTTAGTTCGCTAATGGAGTTCTATTGATTGCAGTTTTTATAGACTTGTCGCGCAATGATACCCCAAACATTTTCAATAGGGTTTATAACAGGGGAACAAGCAGGCCATGGTAAAACATTGATGTTTCTTTCAAGAAGCCACTGCTTTGTGTGCTTCGACGCGTGTACCGCAGCATTATCATGCTGATAAATAAAATTGTCATCTTCAATATTTTCTGTAAAGGGTATTAGAACCATGTCTAACAAATCTGTACAATTTTCCGAATTCATTTTGTGATTTATGCAACACATTGGAGTTTTTTGTCAGCTTTGAACGCTGCCAATATCATTAGGGAACCACCGCCAAAGTTACTACTCATTGTCACACTTTTCTTATTTCTCAGATCATGCCAATAATGTTTACAGTCATCAGGCCCATCCAAATCAAATTTTTTCTCATCTGAAAAAATGACAGACTCCCACTCTTTCGTCCAGGACATATGCGCCCGTGCGAAATCAAGACGGGCCAGTTTATGTACTTCTCTTAGGCCTGGTTTACGTTGCATTTTTGTCCACACAAATTGCCCAGAAGAATTTAAAAGTTGTTGCACACGTCTTGTTGTTACTGGAAGGTCCAATTCAGCTCGAAATTGTGTTGCATTTTTCCTTTCCTTAGCCGCTGACCTCGTTAATAATAAATGTTGTCTGTTTGACAATTTTTTATTACCACCTTTACAATGATTTTTTCCGTAATTTTCGCGTAAATTGATATAATTATTAATCACGGTATACGAACGATTAATTTTCTTAGCAATTGCATGATTAGAGCAGCCCATATCTTTATAAACATCGATCGATGCTTTTTCTTCAATTGTTAGCACTTTTCCTCTCGGCATTCTAATACAGGTGAATCAAATTATAAGAAACAGTATTTCTATGAGTTCTAAAACTAATACTTTTAGAATATTTCAAATTTTCCGTTGTTCTCTGCTCAGAATTCAGCGAAACGCTAAGTGACTTTATAGAAACTTCGCACTTGTGTTCTGCATCGCGCAGAAAAAAATGAAAACAAACGTAAATAGTGAACACAGCGGTCTAGAGTGCGTAGTCCCTCTATCCGAGTGTCAACGAGGCACATGACCAAATACGATAAATCAATTAAAATCGTGATATTTTGCAAATATCTATGAATATGAAGACGACTTTATAGAAATTTCGGCCACTGTAGCTCACAGAAGGAGGATGACGCAGAAGAGGACGCTTGTTTTGCGCGGACCGGTAGAATGGCCGGGAGTATGGTCGTCCCGGTCGAATAGCGGCTCAACTATCCATTGCCGGTCGTCTATCAGTAGTCCTAGGTCCAGTTTATCGTGATTCGATTGCCTATCGTCGAGGCAGATACGAATCGACTCGACTCGAGTCGCGTCGAAGTTTCGTTCGTTAACGGGAACTTAAAGTCGGTGGCTCCGGTTCGGCTCGGTCTGCGGCCGTTTGCGGTTCTTAACGCGCGGTCTGCGCCTGACAGATTACTCCGCGGGGATTCGTCCTGTTCTTTCTACGACGCGAGACAACTTCCCGGTGTCTCTCAGCCCTCCCAGCCAGTCGGCGAAGTCCCGGAAGTTTCCACGATGACGGAAGAAGAATCGAAATTCTCGTTCCGCCGCAGCGGTGACAACTATTGCGCGCAGAACAGACAATATAGCACTCCGCGGTTAAATTTACGAGACGGTTCTCTAGCCAGCAGTTAAATTCTTTCGTACGGAACGCCTTTTTCAAGAAATTACTCGAACACGTCTCTCAACAATTATACAGGTTGCGGCACCTAAAACAGGTCACCCGAATAAATCGCTTGCTTTTGAAGATAGAAAAAAAAGGATCAGACCAAACTTACTTGATATCGAGGGGCTTGTAATCTGATGTTATTAATTTTTTTATAGGTGGAGACGTCAAGGAGATACGAAGGTCAACTCTGTTTTTTTTAAATGGAACGGTATGGTTTTTTATTTACATTCTGATAGTGTATTTCAAGACGAGTATAATGACCTATTATGAAGGTCATTCAAGGTCACGCAAGGTCAACTGCAATAGAAAATAAAATGTCTCAAAGCAGTCTTCGAACGCTACGACGTTTTACATGTAACATGTTATGTACGTATTCGCTGCTACGTAAAGTGTTCAAAATGTCGACCTTGAACACCGAGACATAATCTAAAACGTTGCAATACCGATGATACTGCCTGACAAATTTCAGTTGTATCTATTACAGAGCAAGCTCTTTTTATACGTTCTTGCATATCAACTGTGGTTGTTGGTTTTTCGCGGTACACTTGTTCCTTCAATTTTCCCCACAAATAAAAATATACGCGTACCGCTTTCCTCATAATTCTATGACATTCACCATAAATGGTAACCATTTCCACTTTCTCTGCTATCGTGTAACGCATTCTTGAAAATTAAACACTCAGATTGAATATTTCGAAGCCGTACTCTAGTCGGTAGTCAAACTACTAATAACATTTCTGGATACAGGTAGGAATACAATGCGATGGTATGTTTATTTATGTTCTGCGACCCTTACCAAT
>CM052202.1:10815252-10838151 GCA_028455805.1 Lasioglossum figueresi
TTGTTGTACATCGAGCGATAACGATCGAGACTCGGCAGTTCAGAGGGATTCCACGATTGAAAGCATGAACATGCAATGAAGAAAATTATCTATACGATTGCAGTGGCAATGAATAGCCGAGATCCTTCCGGTTGAAACGAGCCCAAACACGACGTAAATCAACACGACGTTAATTACGACGCTAGTGGCTTTATATTATATCGGCAAAATTAGTCCGATGTACGTCGTGTTTGGACTCGTTTTAACCGGAAGAATCTCGGCTATTCATCGGTGCTGTTACAGAATGTAATCTTTCTAATCCACGTTTACGCTGACCTGCGAACTATGAACTACGGCACTATCGAACACCAGTCCATGTACATGTACATAAAAATGTCATTGCACATGTAAAAGTTAGTTCTTGAAACTGACCAGCCACAGAACCAGGCGTTCTAATCTTCGATCGTAAATTAAACCGGTATTAATGTACAGATCGCGCGAAATAATTCTCGAGGCGAAACTTGGACAAAGAATTATTCAGTTTACCGTGTGTTAATCGAGGCAATATCGTCGCTCTTCGGAACTCCCGGCCGTACCAGCACCATACCGAATTGAATATTAATCGCGCGGTGTATCCTCAGCTGTTCGGTCAACGATAAAGTTGTTCGACCCTCTCGGTCTTCGTCTTGGATCTTCAGGTGTGTTCTACGCTAAATATTCGCAAGCCGCGTGGCCGAAATCAGCCGGCGAACCCGTTCATCTGACACGATACATCCGCTTGCAGCTCGGTCACGCGATAGCACAACATTACGCGTTCGTTTGCTTATCAACTCGCCGGTGTTTAAGCTCCGCGTAACCGTAACACGGTTATCTCTCCACCCACCGGCTAAATAGAGACTCGGATTCCCTTTGAAGCAGCGGAATAATTTTTTGGAACCGGTTCGACTACCGCTCTGCTCGATTCAGTCACGAGACACTTCTCCATTTGGCTTCTAACTTCTTATATGGGACCCTTTAGATAGTTTTGATCATTTATTTGAGAGTCTTAAATTAATTATACCGTGGAGTTCTGGGGTTTCGGATGGAGAACGTTTCAGAGACTTCTCTGGTGCAATCCTTTACTTTCTTGGCAGATTTCCTATCTTTAGAAAACTTATTCACTTGGGAGTCAATAATTAATTCTTCAGCGTATACAGGGTGAGTCCGAAGAAACAGAACGCCTAAATATCTCCGTTACTTTTCGTTGTACAAAAAAACTTCATAGAACGTTGAGATGAATAGTTTCGATGAACGTTTCACAATGCGTTAAAGTCGACAGTGTTTAAGAGAAGCAGTGCGGTTGTACAAGGACCGATTTCCTAATCGTAATTGTCCATCAGTTTCTCATCGATAAACTGATAGATTAGAAATCTTAGAAACAATGGAAATTTGATAGTAAAAAGGTGTCCAGAGTAAATAGTAGTTGATAAACACGATTCTGTACGAACGCATAGGTGAAGGTATATCGTAAATGTCTTCCTGTCAACACCGAATCTGTTATTATGTTGTGTATTGCGATACATTTGAATGCATAGCAGCTCAAGGGAATGTTTTTGAACATTTTGCGTAACAGAAATAAAGAAAATGAATTTTACACGTTGAGTTTGATTTATTCCATTTTTCTGGGTTGTAGGTAATTTGTAGGTCATATTGTGTTACATGGATGAATTCGTTATTTTATCAGCTACAACATTGCGTTAACGAAGATATATCGTTCCATTAAAAAAAACATCGATGGCCTTGATATCTCATAAAAAAATGACCTTGACATTTTTTTCCCTTACACAGTTACATGTGGCCCTTCAAACAGTGTAACTTTGTCCTAAGAAGTTTTTTTGTACAACGAAAAGTAACGAAGATATTTAGGTGTTCTGTTTCTTCGGACTCACCCTGTATTGATGAATTACTTGGGAATACAGAATTAATTGTACGTGGAGCTTTACTATTTCATGCAAAAATGAATTTTCTTTATGAAATATTAGTAATCTACCAGGAAATGAGAAATTAATAACATTGAGAAGTTCTAAGGTCCCAAATTAATAACACGGATTCTTCTTCTATAATAGCCACCTCATTCAAATTGATCTGTCAGAGTCGCAATTCGATGTACATATTATTTACAATGGTTTATTTATACAGCACAATTGTAGTATATTTTAAGAACGTTCCATACGTTTCTCCTATCTCATGCAAATTAGAACGAACAGCAATTGGTTCGAGCGCTGATAATGGCCACCTGTAATAATACACGTGCGAAGGTTAAGCTAATACATTTGAATCGCTTTTAGTGCTCGGTAGGTTTAGCGTTAACCGAATTTCGACCAAAATTCAACATAGACCCGTATTCGAGATTCATATTCGATTGTTGAGATGTAACCTTTCTCCACTTAACTAGAGCCGACAGCACGTCACCAAGTTTGCATCTCATGTTTCGCTGTCTCGTAAGAACCGCGGCGAATCAAGCGGATTCAGAGTGATCGAGGGTAGATCGAGCGTGTCTCGGTCTCGTCGGAAAGATGGATCGTTACCCGTGTGTTCCGCTTAACCGTCATTTCTCAAGGCGACAACTGTGATTCGCGACTCGTACATCGGGCCACGCTGTCGTTACAAATTCGAGACTGCGTTCGACAGCGTCATCCAGCCCGAAAACGTACACCGGGGATTTTATTTCACGAACCGGATAGCTCGGCCGTATCACACAACGGCGCAAAAGTTCAGCGTGTCGAATCGACAAATTGGCGGAGGACACGGGGGCCGGGTTCTCGTGATATTTTAAAATAAAAACCCGGCGGCGGGCTGCGGCCGCACGCGCGGTCCCCTTTGAATTCCGCAAACGCTCAACCTATTTTTCCAGCGTTGTTGCGTTCGTTTTCTCTCTCTCTCTCTCTCGTCCTCGGCATTCCATACCGGTCTCCGCGGATCACGGATCGACTGGCTTTGATCCGCCAAACGGAAGCCCGACCAACGATATTTTCTCGTGTTTTTCCCCCAATCGAACCTCGAGTCCATTAGGAAACCTGTTAACTAACACGATCGACTCGCGGAAATTATTTGAGTCAATATTTTCATCCGGAAAGAAACACACGCGTTTTGTTGGCGCCTCGTTCGTGCTCCCACCGTGCCGTGTTTCTTTTCGTTTCTGATTGGCGTGATATATTTGATCTAGTGAAAATTCTGCTTCCACGGCGCAACCCTTATGTAGCCATCGAAATTGTATAGATTATTTGAAACCTTTTGTATTTTAAGACTATAAATTAATATATTAGCGAGCAAAGAATGGACATTCAGTGATATTTTGTAATATTTTTAGAGGAACATCAACACGTTGCTGAAAGAAATGTAGTAAATGGGTACCCGGTTGGTTGCACAAGAGTTAGCCTGTGTTTACCCTGAAGCAACAACGTGGAATATTTATGATTTGATTCTGTTTTAAAGCTACACGTGTTGATCAATCACGCTTATCTTAAGCAATGTCTGACAAAAGTTTGCTTTTTGCAATTGCTCTATATATGATTTGATGTTTGTTGAGATTTTTGTATGGAACAGATACAGGCAACGAGTGACGACTTCGTCAAGAAAAATTGAACATTACAAGCAATTGCTTACCGTTCAATGTAGCCACAGCATTAATTAGAGAATTGGTTCTTTTACAATTCGAGGATGTTGTCGTCATCGTAATAATATATTTTAATAGAGGCTGAAAGTGCCATTTTTCCGAAAACTGTTTTTCCCGCAAAAAGGATGTAAGTTCCAACGCCAATGCGATGAAATAAAACTGAAAGTTCCCTGACGTTTGGTTACAAGTTTTGAGTTGGTTACAAGACGATCTTACAAGGATGACATACATTTTTCTCGGAATCTTCATTTTGGCACATACACACTGTTTCAATTCCAATCTTCGATTATTTTTATAACAAACTGTTTTACCAAGAAAATGTGGGAAAAACATTTACCAACAATGATTCAACGTTGGTGCAAGAAGAGACAGGACAAGTTATTCTTCCTTCAGTAAAAAAAATAGAGTTGGCTCTTGCTTGAATCACCAGCATCAACGTTATACCTGAAATGCATTTATCATTGTCAGAACATTGGATAGACATTTGTTGGATCGTTTTACATTTTACATCCCCTTTTACTCCTTCGTAGAGCTCTCTGGCTTTTTACTATAATTGTACAATATTCGAAACCTTATTAAATAACGTCATCCCTCAGAATTGATTCTGTTATGTGAACTACCGTACTTATTTGGTCTGTAGTAATTAAATAATAGTGTATAATCACGTCTTATGGCTAGGATCATCCCTCGGATATTTTATCTGAGAGCGTCGCACAGCTGTTCGGTGATAAAGTGCTGGCAAAGAGCGTTCTCGACCGTGAGTAAAAGAACTAATCGCCCTCAAGGACGTCCCTGAAGCACTCTTCATCACTGGAGCAGTCATGGTTGTCGTATGGCTCGTTACGCGCCCACCGATGTGCCTCCACCATTCCAATTACAGCATGTCGCCAGATTTCTTTTGCACACGATCACGCTTGTTAAGAACGTCTATTCATCTTCGGCTCTCCTATGCACAGCAACGCGAATCTCATCGTCGCTATTCGCTCGTTCCTCGGGGACTTCAATGCCTGGCGCTTGCAACGTGTCAACTTCGAATCGATGTCAAATGGTGGAAGCACCGAAAGAATTTTGAAATTCCTATTGATACAGAGCACTGATCCAAACGAGAACCACGTTATTTACCGAAGGGAAATCTTCTCGAGATAATGTTATACTACTTCATTAAAACTTCATGGAAAGTACAATTAACAATTAGTAGTCTACATAAAAAATATGCTTGTGCAGCCATTATTTCGGAAGATGAAAGTAATTGGAACGGGAATGCTGGACAGACAAGATTTATTGGGATTAGGATTTTGGATACAGTAGTGTGCGAAGGAATAAATTCGTTCGAACGTTCAATGCGCAATATCGAAATACAATTTTCTAGAAATTCACACGTGTACTCTAGCTAGTTTCCGTGGTTTCAGGTATCCAGGAGGTGTTCTGTCCTCTCTCGTTCGACAGGCGTCCAGATATTTATCCAGATATTTATCTGGACAAGTATATTAACTTTCCTTATCGAAACGAGCGGCCAGGAACAGACTCCCGTACTCTCCTGTTTCCTCGGCAGGCGTCCAGGTATTGTCGCCGTACTCTTCCGCCGAATCTTGGGCGTCCAGGAGTTGACCCGTGCTCTCTCGTTCGACAAGCGTCTAGGTATTATCGTCGAACTTTCCATGTCGAACGAGCGGCCAGGAACAGACTCCCGTCCTTTCCCGTCTTCCCGGAAGGCGTCCAGGTATTATCGTCCAGGTTACGAGCGTTCGCCGGCATACTTTATTTTTTTTGACACTGTTCCACCAAACGGACACTTCTGAGATTTTTATGAAAAATAGTTTAGCATCGTAGCAATATTTTAGAATTTTTTGGTGGGTGTCAACCCAGGGGAAGATGATTAAAAAAATTCCCAAAAAATTAATTAATTGTTTTCAACTATAAGTAATTATCAAAAAATTCGGAAAAAATCTGAAATATAGAGTGTATCAATATCTTTTGTTTGCCGTTCATCCTATGTCGATATCTCTTCTCGTTTTAAAGCAAATTGCATTTAAGTGCAGGGGAATTAATCCCAATATCACCCTTATCGGTGGGGGTAGACATTTGAAATTTTACATAATGCGTTTTTAGACATAAAACGATGTTTTAAAACAGGAATCAGGAAAATTGGAGCGGGGGCCGCTGGCTCATGCTTATCCGGCTAGACCCTTTCCAATGCGAGTTTTCCCTGCCTGACGCAGGCTCAGGTCAGGCCATTAAAGCCATGTGTCCGCTGACAGTTTCGGCGATGCAGGGTTCACGGCAACAGTCTTCAACCGAGCAACGCCTTGCTCATTCGAATCGTGATCTCCGTGTCTTTACATTTTTACTTTATCGATAAACAGTTTTCTTTTACAGTCGATCGAGTTCAATCCTTATTCTGCTATTAAAGGATCCTCGACACGTCTGTCTAGGAGACGCAGTCCTTAATAAGTAGGGAGAAGCTTCTGGTCCATCACTTTTTCAGCACATCCTGAATGACCAACGAGGACAATCGAATGGAATTTTGAAAGTCAGGAGAAGTCGCACAGACTCGTCCGTCCATGAGAAATCTTCCGAACGATTTCCGCGGGATCTTCGAATTGTCGGTGCCGACAGGAGTTTGCTGACTCGAGGCGCGATCGCGACGAGCCTTTTCAACGAATCGAAAGGCGGTTCCTCCGACTGGATAATTTCTTCAGGGTACAAGGAGTTTTCGAAGAATGCCGCCGTCTCTCGTTCGGCTCGCGCGAAAGCATCTTTTAACGCGGGTAACAATGTTTACGAGGGCGACAGGGATTCGGCGAGACATGCGACTCCATTCGACAGCGGGGACTCCAAGTTTTGTGGGGAATTGTGCGAGTTTCAATGAACACTCGCCTAGCCTAAACGCCATACTCTGACGCCGCGAGCGTTTCTTTCCGCGAGATGCCGCCGCTGTCTCTCGAACCAGTTCGATGAACACCGGCTCCTTTGTGTCAGCAAGTTTCCGTTTTTTATCTAAAGCTCAAACCTAGCTTCGAATCAATTATACAGTGTGGTGCGTTGTAAACAGGTCACCTAAACGACTCGCTTGCTTTTGAAGATAGAAGAAGAGACCTTGAATGCTCTCCATAGTAGGCCGTTGTATTCGTCTTGAAACACTGTACTAGAATGCAAATAAAAAACCATACCATTCTATTTAAAACTACAGAGTTGACCTTCGTATCTCTTTGACGTCAAAAGCAACTGAGTTATTCACGTGACCTTATAACGCCTCACCCGGTATAGTATGTATACGTTTCGAAGAAAACGAAGAAGCATATCATTATTCTTCCCATAAGGAACCTTTCAATCAGCAAAAGGTGATTTGTCGATTCGTTCCTTCATTTTCTAGAGGTACACACAGACACCAAACCAACAACCATAGCAGAATACAAGGCAAACACCCAATCAAATTGCGCCACCTTTGAAAAAAAACACGCTGCAAACACGACCGCCACAACAAATGGTTGTAGCGTATTTTTTTGAATAGTTTTTCACAATCCGATGCGGCAAAAGGTAGACCAGAAACCATTTTATAGTCGCCAGCGCGGAGTCGAAAGCTCCCAGGAGAATGTAAAAGTTATTTCGCACATTTTCCACTATTGTTTTCATAGAATAAAAAATTCTCCTTCACGCTAACCTGACAGAACGCTCGATCGTCGCGCACGCGCAAAACAAAATAGTTCCGGGCGTTTCGCAACGTTTATTCCTTCAGTTTCGCGTTTAGTCAGGAACAGGAGGTAATGATATTCATTCGGCACGCACTAATGGTCGTCGAAGCGATTTACAATTCGCGACATGCTCTGCGTCGATCACCTTGAGAATTTCGTCACGAGGATGACGCAACCGGTGGATGTTGAGACGCAAAACAGACTACCGATGACTCACCTATAGTATTAACTGCAAAATTCGGCCATTGTACAGATAGCACACTTGTGTTGTCCTGATTGTGTTGTCCTCGCCTACCACTGACGCACATCGATGGGCGTTGAGAAGATCCAATTTTTCTTTTTCCGCTTGGTTTGTTACATTCGCTTTTGATTCGGTGTTTCAGCATTTGAACAAACATTGAAAGCGACTGGCGTTGCTCTGTAAAAATGACATTTTTCAGGCCATTTTTCTTGTACAGGGTGTTCCAGAAATGTTGCACTCTCATGAAAAGCGTAATTCCTCAGGTTATTTGGTATAACTTTTTCGTTTACGTAAATGTTCTCCGCGACTTCGTTAAGGCGATAGATTCGTTTCCAGGACTGCAAGGGTGCGGGATTCGCGTTCTTATTTCTACGATAATACAAAAATGGGGTTTATTAGTAGTCAAAAACGCTAGATAAAAGATCGATCTAGGACGCTATCGCCTTCAAAAGTCCTAATTTTTCGTTTACGGAGCGTAATTTGCATCATTCGACAGCATGTAGTTATGAAAATAGCTACATGCGCAGTTGTATGCTTCGGTATAATGCAAATTACGCCTTGTAAACGAAAAAATAGGCCTTTTGAGGGCGATAGCGCCCTAGATTGATCTTTTATCTAGCTTTTTTGGCTACTGAAAAACCCCATTTTTGTATTATCGAGAAATGAGAACGCGAATCCCGCATCCTTGCAATCCTGGAAAAAGGATTCTACTCCATTAAGAAGTTATAAACGGAAAACACGGAACAATCAGAGCGCGAGTACTGCAAACGGATTCCGGTTTGAAGACAGGTCCCTGAGCGTGACGTTGGCATCGGTCGAGCTGAAATACGTCTGGTGTGAGCGCGCTCTGATTGGTCCACGTTTTTCGTTCATAACTCCTTAACCAAAAGGCGTTGAACATTTTCGCAAACGAAAAAGTTATTTACAATGACCTTAGAAATCTTCGGTTGCAGTGATATGGAGAATATATTCTACTCAATTTATTGGACATGAATTTCATACCGTAGTTGATAAAGCTGTTCAAATAAGAGGAATAACTTCTTTAATCAAAATATGAAATATTTTTAACAAAATTGCCAACCGTGTAGCTGACCGTTTATTGGTAATTTGCACACATCAGTTCCACCTAAAAATACTAAAAAATCAATGAAGCTAAACTTCCGTTTAGCAATATGGCTGACGTTAGAAGACATCGAAAAAAATTACCTTGGCAAAAAGTAGACTTTGCAGGGTACTCGTCGATCGATAATTGCGGTAAAAGTTTGTTGATACTATTATAATTGAAGGACACGGTGAAGTGGCAACCTCATTTACCGTTTTACGAAGGCACTTCACACGCAAATGTTAATGAAAACATTTTCTGCGTCGAATGTACATGTAGGAATAATTACGGTTGACATTGACAGGATAGCTGCTAATAAGCTTGTAATGGACAAAGCGAAGGTACTCGGACAGTCCGGATACATCGAGCGATTGAAAGAAACTAGACGAACATGTTCGGTTGAGTTTTATTCGACTTGGTAGCCGCGCTTAAACTTTCCTTATTCCGCTGTCGCGCAGCAACGAATAACTTTACATATAAATATATTCATTTGAATACGAACAAACTCGGCACACACTCGACGAACACGAGCATGCGAATCTGCCGCGATTAAATCCGGTGGTCATTTCTTTGCTGACATCTTTGGAAACGTACTCTTTGTACTATAGTTTAATACTTTGCGCAAAGTGACAAGGATATCCTAATACAGTCTCGCTCGAAGGCTCTAGACTAGATTTTATACACTTATTAGATACACGACGATCAATAATGTTAACAACAATTTCAACCCTTGCGTCGACACCCATTTTTCACAACGTTCAACCACATCGTTAATCTTCGTCGGTTTGCATTCTTAGGCTGCAAACGTAAATGTGACAATTAGACCGATGATTTGCACTTACTGGACACTGATTGGAAGAGTTGGAGAGCACCGATGAAATCATTAGTTCCGTTCAGCAAGCTTTCTGCGGACGCCCTTGCCCGCAGCTGAGAGCAATGTGTCGGGCAATGTGACGTCAGCGAGAAAAATATTGTCATTCGCGAATGGACGTGAGATCGCCTTCACTGCCTTCGACGAATAACCACAATACGTGTGACGAACACATGTAACGTTGCCCTAGGAGGCGTTGTTCGTTGGGAAACCGAATTCTCTGCCCGTACAACAGCTGATTTCAATTTGGCTCGACTTCGTTGCGATCGATGCAGAGAAAATTCGAAAGTAATTCGAAAGTAGGCGTCGACACAAGGATTATCAAGCACCATGTACCGTCTAGTCTTAGAAACTATCGAATTACCACATAGAAAACATCCAGTCAAGAACCCTAGACTAAAGCACCGTGGTTCCTTTATCGTATAACAAAATAACCTCGATATAACGGAAAATCTCGCGTTGGTCTCCGTGAACCTAAGTAAGAAAGCACGCGCAACAATTGTATATTGCCGGTTCTAATAGAAGAACCTGTTAAATTCGTATCTTTTGTACAACATGGTTTGCTACCAGCGTTCGTCCCGCGGTAGCAGTTTTTGTGGTCACGATATTCTATGGACGGGCGACGTGTTTCCGAAGAGGATACGATGCGGAACGCTTGGTCAGCCTGGGCTCTTCAGCATGGCGCCGGTGACGTACTTCTCGGTAGCCATCAGCATCTGCAGCGGACACTTGAACCGACTGTACCAGTGGGAAATGAATTTGTGGGTTCGCTGTGGTCTCGGCTGTTTGTGAAGGAACTCGCATAGGTTGCAAACGATGTCGCGATGTGACATCCCGATCCTGTAATACTTCTTCCACTCGAAGTACTTTGCGTACTCGTCCCGGTTCTTCATCAACGCCTTCAAGTATTTGGCGAGCTCCTCCGGCGAGTCGAAGTCCAGCGCGTCGATGTAGGAACCGGGCGGCGCGAAAATGCTATAGTTCGCCCCACCGTAAACGACCGGCACCAGGTCGTACCTGAAATCCAAACCGGAAGATCCAAATTCACACTTCGCTCATCCGGGACAGAATGATCATACTTCGAACACATTCTCGGGGTAATTTGTTTAATTAAAATCGTATAATTTATACGTACAGTAATTCTTCGATCGGTGTCCAACAGCCGTGCTCTGCACGGACGGCGATGGTGTAGAGACACTATTTTTTAATAGACCGCGTCTACCGCGCCGAGACTTCAAACGAGAGCCCGAACATAGAGAAGAACATAATAAAATACGGATCGTGAAGTCCCGCGAGTTATCGCAATGTAATGGCAATGATAAAATTGTTTATTTTTCATTATTTTTTATGGAACTTTCACTTCCTTATTTCTGGCATTTTTCTGATTAAAATGACACCAAATAGGATATAATTTCGACTGTATTTAGAGGTTTAATCGAAAGAAACGCGAAAGAAACGCGGACAGTCGCCGTCGCCGGCACAGTTCAAAGAATGTCCCATACGCTGTTCTTCGTTGCGACCGAAACTTTCACCGTCGATTAAACCACTAAATACAATTGAAATTATATCGTGTTTGGTCTTGTTTCAATCAGAAAAATGCCAGAAACAAGCTACTGAAAGTTCCATAAAAAAATAATGAAAATTAAGAAGTTTGAACATTTGATTCATGGTGTCAATGTAGTGATGTTCACACCGATATACCCGAGCCGAGATCAATCATCGCCGCTCTGCGGCGCGGCGCGGCATTGGCCTGCAGTGGAGTGGGTAGTCACTGACGATGCACAGGCAACCCCGGACACCGATTGAAGAATTACTGTATGTCGTAGAATTAAAAGCGGTCGTTAATTGGAAGTTGCTGGGTTCGGCTGTCGAGTGCTCATGCGTGTATTTACATTGTAGCGCGGCCGAGACGTTTGATCGGCTGCGACAATCAGAATCGGCTGCTTAGCAATACGTGCACGTGGTCAGAGTGACTTTGCGGAATGGAGAAAATGCGAGGCAAGGCCCTCGATGGCCCGAGCAGTCATCCGAGATGGTGCAACTTTTCTCGCGCATGCGCGGCGATTTCAACTTCAGTAAAGTAAGATTCTCGATAGAATGGGGCACCTTAAGCGCCCCGCAGAATTTAAAAAAATTGTTATGAGTTGATTCGTGAAATACGATAGTGAAATTTCATTAAAAAAATAATGAAAATTAAGAAGTTTGAACATTTGATTCATGGTGTCAATCATCGCCGCTCTGCGGCGCAGCGCGGCGCGGCATTAGCCGGCAGTGGAGTGGGTAGGCACTGGACTGCGATTGCACAGGCGACCCCGGACACCGATTGAAGAATTACTGTATGTCGTAGAATTAAAAGCGGTCATTAATTGGAAGTTGCTGGGTTCGGCTGCCGACTGCTCATGCGTGTATTTACATTGTAGCGCTACCGAGACGTTTGATCACCCGCGACAGTCAAGATCGGTTTCTATTACGCGCGGCCGAAACGTTTGAGCGGCTGCGACAATCAGAATCGGCTCCTTAGCAATACGTGCACGTGGTCAGAGTGACTTTGCGGAATGGAGAAAATGCGAGGCAAGGCCCTCGATGGCCCGAGCAGTCATCCGAGATGGTGCAACTTTTCTCGCGCATGCGCGGCGATTTCAACTTCAGTAAAGTAAGATTCTCGATAGAATGGGGCACCTTAAGCACCCCGCAGAATTTAAAAAAATTGTTATGAGTTGATTCGTGAAATACGATAGTGAAATTTCATTAAAAAAATAATGAAAATTAAGAAGTTTGAACATTTGATTCATGGTGTCAATCATCGCCGCTCTGCGGCGCGGCGCGGCGCGGCATTAGCCGGCAGTGGAGTGGGTAGGCACTGGACTGCGATTGTACAGGCGACCCCGGACACCGATTGAAGAATTACTGTATGTCGTAGAATTAAAAGCGGTCATTAATTGGAAGTTGCTGGGTTCGGCTGCCGACTGCTCATGCGTGTATTTACATTGTAGCGCTGCCGAGACGTTTGATCACCCGCGACAGTCAAGATCGGTTTCTATTACGCGCGGCCGAAACGTTTGAGCGGCTGCGACAATCAGAATCGGCTCCTTAGCAATACGTGCACGTGGTCAGAGTGACTTTGCGGAATGGTCCGAGCAGTGATCCGAGATGGTGCAACTTTTCTCGCGCATGCGCGGCGATTTCAACTTCAGTAAAGTAAGATTCTCGATAGAATGGGGCACCTTAAGCACCCCGCAGAATTTAAACAAATTGTTATGAGTTGATTCTGAAAAATGAATGTATAACATGTGTATTTGTGTATATTCTGTAACTCGTAGGACACCTCCTGGAGTCTTTTTGTTCGAAACAGATTGTTTCGATACATTCCCGCCAATATAACTGCCTCAGGGCTCTGCTACAGTAATGTCCAGATTACTGTCAAACAGCCGTATTTTTGGTTGACAGTAATCTGGATCCTGGATCGGTCGTTAGTGAAATACGATAGTGAAATTTCATTAAAAAAATAATGAAAATTAAGAAGTTTGAACATTCGATCCATTTATCCAACATTTGATCCAATCTTGTGTATCGGTGCGAGTGTACCTCGGTTTTCCAATTCTTAGGAAAGCGGAATTTCGCAAGAAAATCCACAGGCTGCTCGTAGAAACGTGATCGACAAGTACAGTGATCCGTGGCAACTTTTTCTCGGGCTGTCTAGCTTCCCCGGATGTTAGGTTTCTAATAGAAACGAGTTTCGAGGTTCGAACAACTCTAAGAGAACGGTTCTAACGGTTGCCATAACCGCAAGGAATGGTTCTTTCTATCTCTGGAATGTTAATTGACGTCTGGGAGAGAGAAGGAGAGAGATTATACGGACTAAGGCTACGGTTACGGTGGACGTGTATTGCGAGGTTCTGGACGCAAACGATTGACGAAATCTGTCCCTGCTTCACACGGTCAATGAGTTCCGACGAATTCGTGCGACTTCCAAGGAACGAACAACGAGAAACCTCTTAACTATACATTAAACGAGTACTGTGGTACGATACGTATCCGATACAATCATTCGATGGACAATTAATTTATTGTGTCCGATGTACTCGTCAGGAAATGTCATCGACGGTAACGGTAGCCTTGCGATACATGACAAAAACACACGCGCGAAACGAGTAAAGAGTAAAAGAGGGGTCGGATGGGGTGGCACAGGCGGAGGTAAATTGTCAGAGGGATTCATTCGCAGCGCGGGCACGTGTCGAAACAATTCCAGGATCCGCGGATCGGATCGGATCGTTTACAGGCGGCCCGAAATGAGTTGTCGTTCGGGATCGGCGAATTGCGGGCTTGCGACTGACAATTTTATTGGCGAAATCGTCCCACGGCTGGGGCCATTGTTTTACCTGAGTGCGTTGTACAGCTTCTCCGTTACGTAATCCTGGCAGAAAGAATTCTCGAACGACAGGTAGAAAAAGTAGTCCGGCTCGGCGACTTTGTCGAAACAGTCCTGGCTACGGGGACACACGCGATCCCCGCATTTCCCATAGATGTCCACGTCCACGTGTTTCGCCAGCTCGGAGATGTACTTCTCCCGATGTGACTTCGCGTGGCAGTTGCTCACGAACCACGCGATCGGCTTCGTTTTGCCTTCGATCCGCTCCAGCAACGCTTTCGGCGCCTTGAACGAGTTCCGGTCACCTACAAACACGAATCCGTCCCATTCGTTATTCTTTTCTGGTTCTTCGTTTTCAAAAAATCGACTTTCTTTTGCATTTTATTTAAGTACCAGTGCTGTAGCGTATGTGCGAAAGTTCGTTTGAATTCGTAGGATTCGTGTACTTTTATAGCCGCGAAAACATTCTCTATAAAACATTATGCGGGGTGTTTAAAAAATGTAGGAGAACCTTGAAAGTGTTGGAATTTATGTAAAGAACAAAAATAATCTACTATTACTTAGTAGGTTATACTATTGCGTTACTTTCGAGAACGCTCGAAAGATACATTGTATCTATGCGGTCCACATCAAGGGACCCTCAAGCTTCAAATGTTTTTCAGAACGATTCTCATTCGCGTCCTAGTTCTCGTAGAGCAAAGACGTGCCTCTCTACGTGAATTGAAACATATAAATTCGAATAAAATTCAAGTTATAGTTTATACAGTGTTTATAGTTTATTTCTATACCCATATTCCAATAGAAAGGAGTGGTACCTTAGGTCGTTTGAAGTAACTTTTTCCTTAGCGAGAATTTCCGCATCGGTTTTGTTAAGGAATTATGAACGAAAAATTTCAACCGCTACAAGATGGAATTAAAAAAAATATAGTTCTCCCGATAAAAAATAAAGATGGCCTTTAAGGGCCATGAAGGGTTCAATAAATATCTGTAATTGCTAAATATTCGTTTAAAGTGACTTTTTCCTTAGCGAAAATTTCCGCGTCGGCTTTGTTAAGGAATTATTAACGAAAAATTTCAACCGCCAGATAATGGAATAATAGAAAACTAAGTTTTCCTGATAGAAAATAACGATGACCTTGAAGAAACTATGAGAAAATAACCGGACAAAAAAAATTGTTCTTCTATATCATTAAATTTAAATTATGCCATTAAAAATAAAGGAGATATTTAGATGGCTTACTTTAGCTGGATACCCTGTAAAATGGAAAATTCCAATGGATAGGGTTCAATAGATATCTGGAATTGCTAAATATTCATTCAAAAGTCTCGGAAATCTGAAATATTCGATTGCAGGATACTGCGACAGCATTTCCCGTGAGAATTTCTCTGCATAAAGGAATGGGGCAACTAGGAATCGGCTGTTCCGTCAGGTAAAAATCGCGAGGCAATTTGCGCTGCGATTCAGAAACCTCGAACAAGTAGAAGGAATAAGTAGAACATTTCAGAAACGCGACAAAAGCGGCAGACGCGTCCGAGCGAGAAAGTGAGCGTTTACGTCAGCAACAGTTAACGTAGCTGACGACGACGGTTTAATTATGACGTTTCCACGGATGCTTCTAGCGTTTCATAACGCGATTACGCAAAAATGTTCTCGCAACCTACTGGCATTTTCCGGCGGCACTGCGCGGCCTGCATGGCGCGTACATGCCTTTCTACGCGGCTTTTGCTCGCTCGAGAGAAGTTCTTTAAATACCTCACTACCTAATACTTCAAAACCATCGTAAGGAACCTAAGGCAATTACCAATTTACCGATGGAAAATTCTCAGATAATTACGGCGCGCGTTTTAACGCGTTTTAAATGCGGACGAATTACAAAGATTATTAATGGACGTTTTATTGGAAATTGTGCAAGTTCGATATGCTGGTATCGGTATCGGGAAGATAGGAAAGATACGATAATGACTACAAAAATAGCTGAATCTTGCTTTATCATTTTGTAACATATGTTATTTGATCTGTGGTACTAGCGTTAGAGGATCGATCTATATCTGTATACATACGAGGTGTGGCAATTAAATAACGTGTCTGGGCACTTTTCATCACAAAAGCAGCGGGCGAGGTTGTCATTAGTAGATCGTTGATTTTGATGCTTCCAGAACAACGATTCGTAGTTTCGTCTATCTGTCTGCTTTTGTTTCTTTACTAGCGTTAATTATAGAGGTCACTGTTGCGTCGCAGTGCCGCGATCATGGTTGACGTTAAAGTCGAGCACAGCGAATTATCCTCAAATTCCTTGTAAAATTAAAAAGATTTCGTACTGGATTTTCCAGTACGACCTAGAAACAAAGCGTCAATCAAAAAAAGCGCGAATGAGCAAGTCGAAATTGAAGGCAATGCTGATCGTTTTTTTTTTTCGATGTCAAGGGTGTTATCATGACTGACTAGGTGCCTAAAGGTCAAACCGTTAATCCGAAATACTACAAAGAAGTCCTGATCAAGCTGAGAGAAAGAGTAAGGAAGAAAAGACCGGATTTGTGGAAGAACGAATCGTGGATTCTGCATCAGGACAACGCACCAGCCCACAATGCCCTATCTGTGAAGCAGTTTTTAGCGGACAAGCGCATTCCTGTGCTTGATCATCCTCCGTATTCACCAGATCTCGCACCGTGGGACTTCCACCTGTTCCCAAAAGTCAAAAGTGCAATGGAGGGAACACATTTTCAGTCTGTTGAACATGTAAAAAGAAAAACGGCAAAATTGTTGATGAGGCTGACAGCTGACGATCTACAGCATTGTTTTGAACAATGGAAGACACGTATGCAGCGATGTATAGATAGGGGAGGCGAGTATGTTGAAAGGGATAAAAGTTAAATGTAACTTTATTTGCACTAAATCACATTTCTCACGCCAGTCTCGTTATTTAATTGCCACGCCTTGTATTGTGTTTTACAAGTTCTTCTTTCTTAACAATTTCGGATTATATTGAAAATGTGTATAAAAGCAATAATAGTTGTGTTTCCAAATGATTACCAATTGTAGTTGATTTAGTCATGTTTTTTCACAGTGTATAATTAAGATAACGTATATAAGTAAAAGTATACACAGTGTACAAGTAAAATAATACACAGTGAACCACGAAAGTATTTGAACACACTTTAAAACAGTATAACTTTTTTACGATCGTACCTAACGATCTGACATTTTTCGAGCAATTAGAAGAATTGATTTACCAAATGACATGCAGAAAAGATTTTGAAAAAATTGCAATTGCTAAGAATTACATGAGAAAGTAATAGAAGCACCATTTATAACTTTTTTATTAGAGCCCGTAATGAAACTTTAAAATATGCATTTTGTAGATGTATGTTAGCTATACGCATGCTGAAAATTTCATCGAAATCGGTTAACGCAGAAAAAAACAGCACGCATCGAAAGATGTAAGAATCTGTGGATTTTAAGCAAAAACTGATCAAAAGTCGCGAAAAACTATGATTTTCAGCACATTTAACCAGTTGTAGCTCTTGGGTATGTTAATCGATTTCCATGAAATTTTTAGCATGCGTATAACTAACATAGATCTACAAAACAAATAAAATTTAAAAAAGTTTTAAAAAAATATTTTTTTTTATTTTTGCATGCAACCTTGTAAATTGTAATTTTTTGAAAATATTTTTTGCAGAACATTTAATAAATCAATGCTTCTAATTGTTTGCAAAACATCCGGTCGTTTGGTACAATTATAAAAAAGTTATACTGTTTTAAAGTGCGTTCAAATACTTTCGTGGTTCACTGTATATATATACGAGTATAATTGAATATATTCGTTTCCTCTCGAATTACCTTAATAAAAAATATTGCAATCACGATTGGCAAAACGTGTGTACGTGAAAATTCCGCGAGTTGTCGAAAAAATTCCGTTTCGACGAGGGCTCGTGCTCGTCGAGGACAATAAACGTGTGCCTCAAGTTTACGGTCGCGCGGGGCGGCTTTAATCGCGCTTGTAGCGTGTGCGTAAGGCGGAACAGGATTAATTACACGGTGGGTCGATTATGAAGTGTGCGAGACGGTGCACGGCGCGCACGATGCACACGGCGCATACTCTCGAGGCGGGAGCGCTGCGTTGCGGATGCAGAAAGAGAGTGGTTTTCGCGCGCCCCGGCGAAAGGTGAAGAGCGAAAAGCAAACATCTTGAATAATCAATGCGCGCGGAGGGAACGGCCGCTTCTGGATACTTCGTGACGAACGTTCGTTTAATTCCAAACTCTGAGAACCACTTGGAAGTTCGCGTTCTTGAGCGTTTCGACAGCTTCGGTGGCAGTCGCTCGCCGTACTGGATGTTTCATTTCGGTTCGCCCGTGATTTCCACAAAACGGGCGACAATCATTTCCATGTATTTTCTCTTCCTCAAAACCGTACTGACAATATCTCTACCACTCGTGTTAATGTAGCAGATGTACACATTCAATCGAGAGTCACGCAACTTATCAATGCAATTTTTAATTTTAATTCCAAACGAATTTTTAAAAACCAGCCTGTGAAGTGTGAAACGGTTTTTTGTATTTTATAATAGTAAATAGTTTATAGATCACACGTAACTAACGATTGATAAACGATATCGCCTTCCTGCGAATTCAAGCTGCGCGCGGACCTTGAACGCGATAATGTTCCGTGTCTACAGTGACAGAGGTGTTCCAAACGGGTTCCAGAAGTCACGCCTTTCTTGCGCAAACACTCTAACGCGTGTAAATCGCTCTAACGGCGTCTTTATGATTACAGCGCGACGCTGATGGGAAAATTACATAGTTTCCTTTGAGCAACGTAATACTATTATCAAGTTATAGTTTCATTTGTTATTCGATATGAGATGATATTCTATGAAAAATCAGTCGTCTTTTTGTAATCGAACTTTTTCATACGAGCCTTCATTTACGAGAGTGATCGATCTCAAGCGTCTGAACAAATGGAAATGGTCAGCCATGATCAGCCAACAGGAGGTGCGCTTTCAATTTCGACTATGTTATTCATGAAAAATCGACTTATTCTGGCTGCATTGACGTAACACCCTGCGTTCGTGGAGTTCACAGAAATCTACCTGCACTCTCTATATTGTGATGCTAGTACAAAGCAAAACAACATTTTCCCAACAATATTTTCTCTTTCATGGATCAAAGAACAGTCGCTAAGGAAGCTCTTAAGAAGCTCTCAAGAGCTTCTACCAAACAAACGCTGCGTCTCGTCGCTTTCATTCTACTATTATGTTTCATAAATCACGATAAATTCATGGAAATTTCTTCGCTGATTTTTTCAATGTTTTATGGATGAAAGAACACATTTACGATCTTTACATTATCGCGACAATCACAAATTTTGTTAGTAGCTGTCGCGCATTCCACGGAAATTTCTGTCACAAAGCAAATGATGTTAATCAGGTTTTACAGCCACTCCAAGATAAATCAGTATAAATTCCTGGACATCTACGGGACAATTTAGCCTCTCTATAACATTACAACGAGCTAAAAAAATATGGTTAGTAAGCGTTTCAGAGAAGTTCTTTCTCCAAAGCAAAGGCTATATTATCTGCGTTTAGTTATGCACAATGGACCAGAATTGCAAAAAGCTGAACAAAATTCATGTCTCTGTTAATTATACGGTATTCGTTACAAACAGAACGATTCTAGGGGCTTTTGGGGCAATGGAATTGAATTTTGGTATTACTTGTTTGTCAGACTGATACACAAAAATGCACTCTTAAGTGGCAATAAATAAACTGCGGGTTTTTTGCATTTACAGCACACGGATATATGCAATACAAAACAGTGAAGTCATTGGAAGCATCTAAGAGTATTGTTACACTGTTTTCAATCCATTAAAATGGTTAAAAGACAATCTCCTACAACAAAATTTATATGTTGTACAAAGATTCGCAGTCTCCCAATAAAATATTCACTGAGAAATAGAAATACACTGTATTAACGTTAAATTGTATAATATATAAGTCTGTGGCCTTCCCGTCTATCTCAATCAAGTACTCCCTCCGTCCCATAATAATAGTAGCAAGTGAATATTTAAACAAGAATTATTGGCGTATGCAACTGTAAGTTATGTTGTAGCGCAAAATTGCGAAGCCTTCAATCAAAATCAATTTTTCATGACATCTGTCATTTGTTTTGATAGATCTTTTCATTTATAAGTGAACCTAATTATTACGAATTATAACTATTTTTTAAATTTCATCCGCTGATCAAAATCAATTGTTTTATTTCAGTCGAATATCAACCCATTGTAAAAGTAAGATGAGAAAAAAAACAAGTTATGCTGAAAGCAATGAAGTACGATGGCTCCCATAATTTTAAGCTGGCGCATATAGAGAAAGCAAAGCTTCGCAGAAACTGTCTGAACGCTCAAAACAAAAATTAGGAGTAATATTTTCAATTTATTGTTCAATGTAATCTAGTTTTCTGATGATAAACGTTGCGTTCTATATTTATTTTCTTTTGCTACTATTTTTATGGGACAAATTAAATTCGTCAACTGCTACTATTCGTATGGGAAAGAGGGAGTATTAGCTTACGAAACAATCTATTCCACGACACGAAAGTTGTTAAATGAATTCCACCGATTTTATAGAAACTGCTCACTGTGTGGCGTCTCCCCCTACCCCAAGATGACTTATGAAAAAATTCGTGAACATTTCTAGATCGGTGTTTCGACTGTCCTGTGCAAGAGATCAAAGTGAATATCGTCGTTCGATCGTTACCTGTACGATTATAAAATTTGGTCCAGGTGGTGTTGGGCAACGGCGCGACGACCCGCCCGGTGGCCCTCTCCAAAACGTTGCCGTAGGTCCAGACTATGTCGCTGTCCAATCTGTACGTCATCGTCAGATTAAAGTAATCCTCGTAATAGTTGTCGAGCAGCGGCCGATTGGCCGGGCTCTCCAGATTCACGAAAACGTACCACTGCCGGGGATTTCTGTTGGCCGGCAGGTCCTCGAGCTGCATTTCGTTCGCATGAAACAGCACCGCGTCGAAATCGTTATCATCCGTGTAATACCTGTCGCTGGTGGCATAGCAATCGCTGACGGGACAGTCGTGGAAATCGTTGCCTAGATAGAACGTCTCGGCGCCGAACAGCGTGTTCCAATAGAGTATCGTCTTGGTCTTGTTGGTGACCGAACGATCCGCCGCGATGATCCTCCTCAGAGTCGTCGAGCCGTAGATCTCCACGTTGAAATAGAACGCGAGCAGGTAAAGGGAGCAGCAGCACGCCGAGATCACGATCAACACGTTCCTGCTGAGGATCCATGATCTCATGTCGACGAGTCCTCTGGATCGCCCGGCAGCTGCAACCAACCGTTCAACGTTCAACGGACGACAACATTAAACGTTTTCTGTTAACCGTCGAATCCCCGGAATAGCCACTTCCGATTTCACTATTATAACTTAATAGACAGCGCCGGACTCCACTGGGCCAACCAGACAGGTTAATACACTGCTCGAACAAGTGAATGATCCCTGGGACAACCTCGATCGCTATACTACACTCGGATAGTCAACGGTCGCGTTCGGTCTCGATGCTGATGACCCTGATGCCCGAGTGAAAGTTCTTTCCAATGATCTACGATTTCTGGACTGTTTGCCAACCGACTGCGTCACCGGCCCGCGATCGTTGGAGACTGCCTAGTTCGAGGGAATTGTTCGATTTCGACCAGTGCCGCGTTATTTACACAATGGCGTTATCTTATCTCATACCACATCGACGATGTGTACAGCTCTCGATCGTTCCCACATATATCCTATCAGGCGAACGTTCTCGCTATTAGCCAACGGTAAACACGAAAGCCCACGTGTTTTCCACGATTGACTAATTAACAGGGATACTATTGGGCCGAGTCTCAAACAAGTTTCTCTCGCTTAAATTTTATCGGCGCAATAAGGGGGTAAACACTTTACGGACTTCGTGCTTCTTTTTCTCGGTAACCATTTGATCGATCGTTTCAGTCGGAGGTTCTTTCGAAATTCGTTTAGATTGGAGGTAACAAAGACTGCATGAGAGGGCACACGTTGACAGGGTTGTGTAATTATTTCTGTTCGGTATTTCGAGATGCTCTTTAGCTGAAACGAATGTATAGTATGCTGCTGGACGCTCGAAAAAATTGAAATTGCTAGCAGCGGTGGATTTAGAGAAACGGGAACGCGAGGTTGCAATATGTTTCTTATCTTGGTCCGAGATAAATCTCGTCTATACGCGAACAACGCGGCACTTAGCGTGTCAAGTGCCTAATTAACTTTTGTAACGTAACGATTGGACTCGAACTACTGTCGTTATTGTCGCCAATATCAAACCCTTAAGTTTGCACTGTAGGGATGCGGGATCAAGTTCAATATGTACTCACGAATTCGAGTCAATTTCAATAACCAACTTTCATTTCATCGGTTTCGATTAATAATTGAAAGCAATAATGTTTCAATAATTATATTTGAAAAGTATTCATCTTATACAAACTGATATCGAACCTCGGAACGAGTACTTACAAGTTGAAAGGAATCAATCCTTTCACAAGTAGTAGTCGAATCTTGTAAATCAGAACTGCACGGCAGGTATTCAGAAAAGTTTCGAATCTGTTCGACCAAGATTCGAATATACTTGCAAGTATTATTTCCGTTTACCAAAGTACTAGTAAAAGATTCGAAACTGTCTGGCATAGGTTCGAGTATACTTAGGAGTACTATTACTGTTTTTCGAAGTACTTATAGAGAGTTCGAATTCAATCAATCAAAGTTCGAACCTGTTTGCGAGGCACTTGATCCCATCACTAGTGGGAACAGAACATAGAACAAAATGGTAACTAGGGATGGGAACAAGTTCAATATGTACTCACGAATCCTAGTCAATTTCAATAACCAAGTTCCATTTCACGGGTTTCGATTACTACTTGAAACCAATAATGTTTCAATGATTATATTTGAAAAGTATTCATTATATACAA
>CM052202.1:10844190-10859240 GCA_028455805.1 Lasioglossum figueresi
TAGAGAATTCGAATTCAAACAATCAAAGTTCGAACCTGTTTGCGAGGTACTTGATCCCATCCCTAGTTTTGAACCTTGTATTTCATCAATCAACGACCACAAACAACTGATTCAACGTACACGTTTTCACTCAGTTGCTACACTCATTGTTACTCGTTATCTATTTATTAAATGAAAATTTCAATCTATCTTACTACAAGATGATCACTGCCTATACGGTTAGTCGAATCTTGGGTCGCGCGAAAACAGCCATTGTTACCTCGTATAATAAATTTAATTCAACTCTCCGCTCTTTTACTGCCTCTTTTTATCGGCTCATCGTTATTCGGTGATATTCCCCGTGCAGCGTTTTGTTGCGCGAGTGCTCGATAATTATCTGGAAACGAGCCTGGCGCCGATGAAAAATTGACTAACGTTTCGGTGTTCATTATCGCTCGCGCGCGCTCGCGTTTCCATCGACGCCTCTGTTTGCATTCGATAGCAGCGGCTGACAAAGTTGAAAGAGAACGAACGTGTTTGAACGAAAATAGCACCTGACGAACAAGTCGAATAACATGCTACGCGTTCCGAGGAAAAGTTCGAGACGTGAAGCGAAACGCAAGTGTCTTTTCGATGAAATTATCCGATCGTGTTCTGGAGAGAATAGAAAGAAAATGAACGATGAACAATACGAAAACCGGGCAACTTGAGAATTTGATCGAAACGTGTGAAATTTTGAGTGGGACGTAAGGACACTGAATTACAACGTACCGAAAGATGTATACCCCAAACATCCCCATTAGCTTCACTCCCATAAAACATGCTATCGTTCCTTCTCGAATTGTATCTCGTCATCACTGATACAATGTTCATGTATTACACGATGGTTTAATTGGAGAATTGGAGTTATTAAATCACACACACAATAAACAGCACTTGGTAAACGATTCGCAACATCGGCAGATCTAATTAAACGTCAATTACAATGCAATTTTCAAAAAACCTGAAGCACACAATGTGCTCTACGAACTACACGTTGTTAGATTCTGTCAGTAAATCGTTACATGCCGTTTGATAGAATAACATTGGTATTTTCCGATGGAATGGGCGTTCCGCTATTTATGTATAACGTCATTTTATGCGCGCATCGTGGAATATTATCGATATTCGATCTTGCGCCAGCACATTATTGAAACAGCGCAACAGTCGGTCGGAATCTTTCGGTTTCGGTGAACGAAACAAAAAAGAAATTCTGCAGTATGAGGTCTGAGGCTCGGAGCAGTTAGGCCAAGATGTTGCAAAATGTAATCGAGCTTCGTCTACGGAAAGAAGTTTCGGAGTGTTCGTCCATTATTCGCGCAGAGCGAGAGCGCTTAGCGGAAACACGGCTGGCAGCGGGCTCTTCCGGGAGTAAAAGTTGAGGCGGCATGCTCGAGTGCTCTCGGTAATTACCTAATTAGGAAACGAATTTAATAATTAATTTGCTAACCGGATTACGGCGCGAGCGGCGCGAGAGTGCGTCAAGCATCGGCGCCACGCCGCCATCGCGATGGATAACGCGGAGCTCGATGCACAAACCGTCGACACGGAATTTCTCGCGATCCCTGAAATTATTTTTAATTACCCAGTCGATAAATCGTCGAGTTAGCTCTCGTGCTCGAGATCCGACGATTGCCGCCGCGCGTGTCGGAATTTATTTTCCCCGACGCGGCGCGCGGCGCTAGGAAAACGTCGAACAAAATCGCTCCGATAATGTCCGTCGATTAACGTTCCGAATGATTAATTTTTCCCGGCTACAACTCCGCCCTAAAAGTACATGAATCATTCTGGATCATCGGGAAGGACAATCGCTTCTGTCCCATCGCTCGGAGACTGTTCAACAATTAATACACCTCTCCACAAAATTGAAAGGACACTGAATTACAACGAGAACATTTTATTCGTCGATTGTCGAACGCTTGTAACTTCGTCTTATACTATCTCAGATTTCAAATCCCTTTCTTCGCAATTGAAGACTGGGATTAAATGTGGCTCTAAATGAAAATTCCGAGGAAAATCCATCTAAAATTTGAAAGACACTTTAAAAGAGGATACTTTAAAAATGTATGCTGTTCGCGTTACATTCGAGAAATGCTGGAGGATGCAAAAGGGTTAGGTTAAATAAGTAAATGAAGACAGAAAATGTACTCTCATGGTTGCTTCACATTTTATAAAAACACTTTGCTAGACCAAGGGTTGAATTTCCAGCTCCGATCGCGAACGGAGCACAACGAGACCATGGAAAGATGCTGAATTTTTCAGGAGCGTTACGAATTCTGGCCGACCGAAATCTTAGGGGGCCAAGAACATGGCGGTTCGGGTTTGAAAATGTGGAGCCCCTGGCACGATCGACCGGTCCACAATTTAATTAACCACCGCGCATGGGGCCGTCCCTGGACAGGGAAAGTGGAAGCCGGGAAAAAGGTAACAGAGTGCTCGGGAACATAACAGAGCGTAGAAGGTAATGGGTGCGAGAGAAACAGAAAAAGAGACGGAGAGCAAGATAGAGAGAGAGAGAGAGAAAGAGAAGGAAAACTGGCCGAGAGGACGCGGCCCGTTTAGTGTCGGCCGAGGGTAGCCCGTTTTAATCAACTTTGCAAAAATATCCTCGGCGTTTGCCGGAGCTCGGTCATTAGGCCGAGCCTGATTTCCCACAAGGTCGCTCTTATATTTCTCTACGGTGTTTAGCTTTACCGTCGCTGTGCTGTACCATTCTGTGCCATACCGGGCCGTTTTTACGGCTGCACCGACAGCTGGACCACCGGACCTTTTATTAATTTCCCTTGCCTTCGCGGTCTACGCTAATTAGTATTGCCATCGACTCGATGCCACTTGAGAGATCGCTACGAGGCCCAATCGAAATTTCTTCATCGTTCCCGACGCGATAGAACCTCTATCAAACGAAGTATTCGCTGTCATACAAGCAACAGGCAAGCCACCTGAATAACTTCTAAATTTTTTGAGATGGGAAGATATGTTTCAGGCAAACGTTGTTGCTTTCGAGGGGACCATTACGTGGTGTACATAACTTTTTTCAGATGAAGGTGATTAGGAGATTTGAAGGTCAGCCTGGTTTATTAAAATGGAACCACATATTTCTGAATTTCTACGTTTGTAGCGCTTCACGGTCATAAACGTAAAAAGAACGAAATATATAATTTCACTGTGAATGCTTACGTAATGGGATATTCTGCTTGTCTCTTAGGTGACTCACATTGTGTATGTGTATCTAAATACTATAAAAAAATACTGTAACTCGTAACTGTTGGTTCATTACAAATTGTGTTCGTATTTCATGAATTCTTAGATCAATAAGTTCATTCGTATTTTATAAACTGCCACATTTGAGCCTATATGCAGACTGCAAATCATCGTGGAAATTAAAAATATCACAGGTTGTTTTATGAAAACTAAGATGGAGACCAAGTTCAATTTATCGAATAAAAAATTAGACTGCGAATTTCTGTGCATTTATGAAAGGAACAGATAAGTGAAAAACAAAACTGTGAAGACATGAACGAGATTGTTGTTACAAGATTTTTTACTCATCCGCAGAGTTGTGCTAATTCAAACACATTGTAATTGAATTACGCAATTGAATTACATTGTATTTGAATTGCGCAATTGAATTACATTGTATTTCAATTCTATAGTAATTCAACTACGACGTAACTGAATTACATAATTCAAACCCTTCAATTAATTAATTACTAATGATCTCAATCAGATGTGTAACTGAAATACAATACAATTGAAATACAATACAATTAAAATACAGCTCTCCAAATTATAGCCTAGAACTTTGAAGAAGGGCGATATATTTTTATGTTTTTCTTTCATATACTTGTTTGCTGTCTATACGGCGTATTTTATATTCCTCGTCCTCGTAATTTGTAATTAACGTAATAGAATTACAAAGTATTTTTTAATTGTACTCCGATTGCAATTACGAATTACATTATAATTTAATTGAACGAAGATCTGAATTATAAATTATAATATGACTGAATTACAATGTAATTCAATTACTTTGTGATTATAGTTCCCGTAGTAATCCAATTGTGATTCTGCACAACTCTGTCGTTCTGATTGGAAGAAATACATTCCGATTTGTTCCGCATAAAGAGCCGCAGTCTCGGTATAAGATTATCATAATTGGTCGAAGAGTGTTTCCGCATCATTTTCACGCGTTCCCCGGCAGCTTCACGGTGAGAGTGGTTCTCTAATGAAGAGAGGGTCCTCTCGCCAAGAAAACGCTCTGGTTCTTCTGGTAGCTGGCGAGCGTATTTCGCAGAGACGTTGACAATCGACTCGCAGCAGAGCGACGCAGAGGGGTCTCATTTGCAAGATCTGGAAGCGTTTCAACGTGAAACGGAACGTCGAGTCGTTGCAGATTTTGACGGCGACGGGCCGGTACCTCGAGCACGTATTTAAACGGGAATGCAAATCCCGCAGCGAGTTTGCGGCGTTAAGACGTCGCGGACCGTGTACTTCACACGTAAGGCCGTCGTTGGATAATTACTGTCGCTCATCCGGGACGTCCGGGCCGATTCGTGCTTCCGGTCGGAATTAGAAATTATGACGCAAGACGGTCCCCCGTAACGAGATTTGAACTTGCCTGGTCGCAATTAGAACGTCCGGCCCTTCACCATGGAGAACAGTGGTCCTGTTCAAAACTCGCGCGAAGAGATTTCGACACTGTGTTTTCGGTTTCGCGAATTCTCCCGCTTTCCCACTATTTTAGTTTCCATCCTGACGGTATGACGTTTTATTTACTCGTCTTTTAGTCTTGTTTCCTCCTCTCTCTCTCTCTTTCATCGATTTTCTGCGCGCCAGTCATTTGGAAAAAAAGGAAAAACTTGGTCTGTTTGACAGCCACCGGCACACGTGACCCGAGCGCGAAAGTAATCGAGCTGTGCGATGGATCTAGATTGCATTGAATCATCCGCGAAACTGTCGATGCGACTGCCACCAGCCCTTTAATTAAATCGTTACCCGCGTTCTCGATACTTTCGAACCGCCTTCGAAGCTGTCGACGAATTTCTCGAGCCTGTTCATCCAACAAGACTCACTGTCGCATCCCCCGTTTCCCATTAAATCGACTAATAACTCTTCCACTGAATACACTGTTAACTATATTGCACTTACTTTTGTCTCGTTTCATGCCTGCGCAAGCTTCCGACTCCGAATCACTCATTGGACGGTAGTTGACTGCTGGCCAGCACCTTGAACAGCCCTACAAAATCAAAGAATTGTTATTCCACGATACCAGAACTGCAGACTTAACGTTTATTGTACCGATTAGTTGGTGTGCCTTGTCTGGTAATTATTATTATGTGCCGAAGAGTAATGATAATTACAGTAATTGAGAATTAAGAAACACGTCCTTTGATCGCAGTAGTATTGGAGTATGGGTATTAATGAATGCACACTGATACTTTTGAAATCAAACTTTTCTTCATTTCGCGGCGCGGGAGGACGCTTTTTACTAAACGAAATCATAGCTTCAACTAACGCTGAAAGGAAAACCGTTGGAAGCCCGAAAGGAAACCAGAGACCCTCCGTATCTCCAGACTGTTTAGGTTAGGCTACACAGTCCGTAAGAGCCAAGAACAGGAATGGCTCCGGAGCCGGATTACAGACTTTCGTGTAGAATTGCGAAAAGCTGGACAACGAATTTTTATAGTCTCCGGCTGGGATACTGGAGGACAAGGGACATCAGTAGGAGTCCCTGGGCGGTGTGGTTTCAGTTAGGGATGGGATCAAGTTCAATACGTACTCACGAATCCGAGTCAATTTCAATAACCAAGTTTCATTTCGTGTGTTCCGATTACTACTTAAAAGCAATAATATTTCAATGATTATATTTGAAAAGTATTAATTTTATACAAACTGATATAAAACCTCGGAATGAGTACTTACAAGTTTCGAAAAGATACTTATAAGTGCTTCGATGTTGAAAGGAATCGAATCTTTCACTAGTTGTACAGTAAAGACGGGTTTACTGTCCAGAATCAACACCGGGTTCTAAGTCCAGTGCCTACTCATGCCACTGGCGGCCGGGTATATCGGTGTAAACACCACACATTGACTAGAATAAATCGAAATGTTCAACTTTCTTAATTTTCATTATTTTTTTTATGAAATTTCACTATCGTATTTCTGGCACTTTTTTTTATTAATATAAGACCAAACACGATATAATTCCAATTGTATTTAGTGCTTAAATCGACGATTCAAGTTTTGGTCGCAAGGAAGGACAGCGTATGGGAAAGAAAGAGACACTCGTTCTGTCCTTCTCTATGTCCGGCTTCTCCTTTGAATTTCATTCGGTCCTTCTCTATGTTCGGACTCTCCTTTGAATTTCATTCTGACCTTCTCTATGTTCGGACTCTCCTTTGAAGTAACAAAAATACGATCGCAACACCAAGATTACTGTCCACCAATAATACGGCTGTTGGACAGTAAACCCGACTTTTATTCTAAATGGGTGGTTAAATAAACTGACGACTGGAAGGACGTCGTATCGCATCGAAGGCTAGACTCAGAGCGAGGCGAAAACCAAAAGAGACAATTCGGAAAAGTCCGTTGCCCACTTGAGATAAAGAACCAGGCCTGCGGACCTGTCTTAGGCCACGCGATAAGTTTCATTCTGTCCTTCTCTATGTTCGGCTTCTCCTTTGAATTTCATTCTGTCCTTCTCTATGTTCGGACTCTCCTTTGAATTTCATTCTGTCCTTCTCTATGTTCGGACTCTCCTTTGAAGTAACAAAAATACGATCACAACACCAGGATTGCTGTCCACCAAAAATACGGCTGTTGGACAGTAAACCCGACTTTTATTCTAAATGGGTGGTTAAATAAACTGACGACTGGAAGGACGTCGTATCGCATCGAAGGCTAGACTCAGAGCGAGGAGAAAACCAAAAGAGGCAATTCGGAAAAGTCCGTTGCCCACTTGAGATAAAGAACCAGGCCTGCGGACCTGTCTTAAGCCACGCGATAAGTTTCATTCTGTCCTTCTCTATGTTTGGCTTCTCCTTTGAATTTCATTCTGTCCTTCTCTATATTCGGACTCTCCTTTGAATTTCATTCTGTCCTTCTCTATGTTCGGTCTCTCCTTTGAATTTCATTCTGTCCTTCTCTATGTTCGGACTCTCCTTTGAAGTAACAAAAATACGATCACAACACCAAGATTGCTGTCCACCAAAAATACGGCTGTTGGACAGTAATCTCGACTTTACTGTACTCGAATCTTGGATATCAGAACTGCATAGTAGGTTCCGGTACGATATTCATAAAACTTTCGGATCTTATTTCCGTTTACCAAAGTACTTGTAAAAGGTTCTAATCTGTCTGGCATAGGTTCGAGTATACTTAGGGGTACTATTTCTGTTTTTCGAAGTACTTATAGAGAGTTCGAATTCAATCAATCAAAGTTCGAACCTGTTTGCGAGGTACTTGATTACATCCCTAGTTTCAGTGTTTATGCCTCCGCCTCAGTTTTTCTCAGGCAAGGTGAGCACCACATTAACCCCCGACCGTCATCTGGAGGGGTGGGGGTGGGGTGAGTTACATGTATTTGTTTTAAAAGAAAAGAAACTTAAAAGAAAAAATGGCCCCACAGTCCGGCTCTTGAAACAAAGTATCAAATGGTATACATCGAAATCTCTGTTTAGAAACGATTCTGAGATCGTTTCATCGATACTTCGTAATCTCTGTTGATTCGTGTGTTTGAGGCGACACTCACGGGTGATGCGCGGATGTATTCCACTCAAGTTTGTAAGGCTTGAGCCCGGTTTGATCGCGGACGCGTCGACCCGCGAATGTCCTCGCACGATTGTTACTACCCGCCAAATTAATATTGGGTAGCCGGTTCAATGGTTTAAGCGATTACATAAGACAAAATCGGTTCGAATTATAATAGAATACGTTAAAAGAGCGTTTCGTCCCGGACCTGCTAGTGGACTCGTCGGTAAGGCTGATCTAGCAGGTCCTGCCTTATACGCTAGCGCACGCGAGGGGTTGTCGATCGTTTATGACGCGGAATTTATCGCGGTTGTCCCGATCGCTGGACAATGAACTATCGCAACGTAACGTCTCGACACTTATCCCGTTTTGAATGACAAGGCAACGGCCGGTGCGTTGTACTTGTCTAACCGAGGATTAAAAGATGTTGCTTGTCCGAAAGCCAAAATATAACTGACGGAACTCGATTTCCTATTCGAACGCGACGAGGAAAAAGATATACCGATTGGTTCCTGCCGAACGTTGCATTTACCAATCGGCATGCTTCGACTGTTTATCCTTCTCGCTGTTCTGAAGGAGCGTTGGGAAGAAGACGCGACGGTTCCCGGTAATTCGACACTGCCCGTGACGGTCCGGGCGGTCGTTCGAAAGGACCAATTCCATGGTACATTGTTCTTTTAGATATACACATTCGAGACATTTGCCAGATATCTCGAATGGTCGCCGAATGAACCTAATTTACGACATCTTCGAGGAAGATGTTTAGTCACGAACGTACTCTAAATATTGTCCTAACAAAAGCTACGTCTCGTGTTCCTGCGCGACGGAACAATCTCCGTTTGTATTTATTAATACGATTCTGAGATCGTTGATTCATTTTTAACGAGGAACAATAAGTTCATTGTGCTGGTAACTTAATGATAATCCAACAAGTAGGTTTTGCAAATCTAATGGAATTTGGTTAAAAAAAATCAATTAACCAAAGATCAATATTTGAACGTGTTGACACGTTAACGCTCGTTAATCACGCGCTCGAGCAGCTTATTATTGCGTCGCTATTAGCCGATTATTCGGCTATTTCTCGTAACCACAAGCGGCCATTCGTTCCACGTTCAGCTCACGGGATAAACACGTTAATTGTCCACCGGTCAGGCGATCAAACACTTTTTACGAACGACGAGCGATTCCGCTTGACTGTGTTTGAACGCCTACAATGCCTGTTGAGTTTCAATCCGTCCCGAACAAAAGGCCAGAATTCTCGCTTGGGAAACGTTCTTCCATTGTTACGGCGACGGCGCGGCGGGAAGAAAAATCGCTAGCCGAAGCGAACACGTTTTAATTCCGCAAACGGAATATCAATAAAGTCGGCGGGACATATATTAAGAATATTATCATTCTCGGTAAGTAAATTCCAGCACGCACCGCGACTTTAACAAAACTCCCGCAAAGGGTTACTTATTGTTAGTTTTGTATTTTACATGCGCCGTGGAGCGATAACAACGAGTCGAGGACGGTAATTTAACAATTACAATTCTAATTTAACATCCTGAGATGAAAATTGCCGAACTAGTTCACCACAAATAGAAACATACGCGAAAGACCCATTATAAATTTATGTAATAATAATTTGATCAATGGCGCACGAACTTGATTTCATAATCTACAATCAAATGATGGAGAGGTACCACGGTATCCGACATCATCGAAACGAACACGGTTACGTCGGAAACGTCGTTCTCTTCTGCGAATTTATTGATGAGTTTATATGTAAGACACGTGGACATGGTTGCATCGACTGATTAAAATAAATTATAAATAAATAGAGACGCGCTTGCGGGTGAACGGAAACGGTGGCAGAAGGGTTCGTCGGGCTGTTCTTCATCGCGAGAAAATGCCCGGCAGCGGAATGCCGGGTTTTTACCCTGGCCGGTATAAAAGCTGCTAGGCGGCAGCAGTTAAGCCTGACTTTGTACCGGTGCCAGGGATTTCAATTGAGGCCGCAAGCGGCTCGAGTTTTTCCCCCGGACCGTTTAAAGGCCAATATAGCCGCCGTTTGCTGCTCTGGCCCCGTCACTCCCGAACCTCGCCCCCCGCGATCATGCTCGATTTATTTTCTCGCGAGCATCCTCGAGCCTCCTGCCAACTGCTCCGATCTAATAACTATGCAACTGCCTGCGCGCAACCCAGCGAAAACGCTTCATATTTTCAACCGTGAACTTACTCAGCCTCGTCTTTATCTCGTGACAAATCGCTATGCACCAACGCCATGATTTTCGATGGAATCTACTGACACCTATGATGGCACCCGTAGCTTCGACACTGATTCGATATACGCTAGAAATTCTGGGAGTGTGGAAGAATCTAGCTTCTTCTCACGGTAGAGCACAATGTGGATCTTCGATTTGACTAAAATATTGGGTTTGAAAGAATGTTCGTAGCGTTTTCAAATTAAGAATCGAAGATAAAATTAAGGTATTTATTCATATGTTTATTCGATAACACGAGAAGTTACCTCGAAAATGGCAAATAGTAATGGAACAGAATGGAAAATATGTTATCGAATGAATCTATGAATAAATATCTAAATTATAGCTTTCAATTTTCATTTACATTCAATCCTTTCATAAAAATCGGAACATGATAATTCTTTGATAAATCAGAAGATTTAGTGCATTAAAAACTTTATTAATTGTTGTACCCACTTCGTCCCGGAGAAGTCTCAAGTCCATCTTCATTCAAATTCTTTGAGTTTGCTGTAATATTCCTTCGTTTCGTAAAAGGACGAAGTTGATAAATGTTGAAAAGTGAGATAGAAATGTTACTATTTCTTGTCGATGTGCACGCTCCTTTCTGCGGAGGTCTATAGTCCATCTTCGTAGTATTCCTTTGTTTTACAAAAATCGAACGAGAAGATACGTTTCTGGATCGGAAGATACCTTGCATTAACAACAAGACAAAAATGTTGCTAATTCAAGTTAAAATGCCCATTTACTATTTCAAGTAACAAGCCGAGTTCATTCAATCCGACGAACATCGATCCACCGATGACGTTGACATTTCGTTTCGGGCACTGGAAATTCCAGAATGAACGAACAATAAAAATTGCATCGGATCCATCCTCCTCTTTATCGAGCCACTCGCGTCGACAATTCCTGGACTGAGAAGCTAATTAATCGGGCCAGGAAGTTCATCCCGGAGAAGATTCTATCGGAACGGAGAATCATAAATTGATCCGATATCAGTGACAGCTGCCGGCTGTTTGAAATCGGGAATCGGAATCGGCATCGGAAACGTTCTATCGAGGGTCGAGAGAGCAGCACTCGTTTCGAGATCCCAATGAGTGATACGAATTGAAAACAATTGACCGCGACGAGCGGCGCCATTTCTATTAATTATTTCTCCTGACCGACGCGACCGTGTATTTCGCGGGTCGTTCCCATCAAATGTACAACCGGTTTTCAAAAATCGGTTTAAACTTTCTAACTTTGCTAATGGAATAATAGAAACTCTAAATTATTATCGCCACGTCGATTCCTTCTCCATGCAATCTCGAATCTGTCTTGTAATCGCTGAGATATTAATCCGGGTCGTTGATTCACGCTAACTTTAACCCTCAGCCGTTCATCAACTCGATACGACACATTTCCCACCGATTCTGAATAGATTCTGTCCTCGACGCTTCGCTTTATTTATTCACCCCGCGAACGATCTTATTTTAAAATACTGCACCTCTCTACCGGAAGCCTGTTAATAGAACCTTCAAGAATTTTGCTGCATCAAGAGCAAGCTTAACGCTAATCATATCAACCATTCAAGTGACTGGTGTACGTTCTTTTACTAAATTTACAAGTCTAAATTTATTTAGATTTTTTGTGTTTGAATGATGAAATTTAGTTGATAACTTCTAAAGGAAACATGTTGTTTCGCGATTACAGTTGCTGCTCGAAGATCAACTAAGAAAACCTTAGCCACCTTAGACTCTCAAAAGATTTTCTAATGAAAAAATCTCTAGACAATGTGTTCAGCTTGTCTCATTTTATTTTAGCCTTTCAGTGTGCGGATTCGGTCTGTGCGATTCACGAATTGAATTTGCGCTGTTTAAATATCCTTCAAATTATCTTGCAACTACCGAATAAATTCTTGTTCTACTAGGAGCAGCATTATACAATGCAGCAACAAGAGAATTATGTAAGAAAAGTGTATCGAAGGGTTAACAAATGAAGCAGAATAAAATTGCGAGGCGTCGCGCAGATCGTTCAGGATCGCGTTTATGGTCGATCTCGAGGAAGCATTCGCGTCGGATTCCTGTGGTCGATGGACCGTGAGTCATCGGGAGGCTCCACAAGTGGCATGGCGGTTAGAGCACAATACGATGGAGAATGAGAAAGAAATGCGGTGGGTGGGAAGCGGGACGAGTGCGACGAGAACGGGACGGCTCGGTGCAACCCCGGGCCGCATCAGAAATGCTATGAACAAACATTATTATGACCGTATTTTACGCTCGGCCGGGCTAACGTTCTCCTAACTAAGCTCATTCCACGACAAAGCTTATGCACTTTCGAGGATTTCTAGGTTAAACTGCCGCTCGGTCTCTTTCTGCGAGCCGGGGCTGAACCCCAGCACTTCTTCTTTTTCATTTCCTTGGCAACGCTCGAGAACGCTCCGTTGCGCGAAAGCGCCACTTTTCCTCATTTTTACTTCTCTACCGAAGTAACGCAATAACAACCGCTCTATCTCTCTCTATCTCCCCCCCCCTCTCTCTCTCTCTCTCTCTTCCTTTCTCTTTCTCCTCGAAGCCGAGCAATGAATTACGGCCTCAATCCTCTTCGCTCTTTCCTACTTCGCTTCGGGTTCGCAGAGCTCGAGGATTATTCGTCGAAGCGTAGATGAACCTCCTTTTAACACTTTATACACCGCTTTCTACATACTGGATTTCATGCATTTATAAGAAATACGAGAGATTCAAAAAATTTAACCCTCGCTATTTCATGAATAGCCTCGTTTTTAATAAATTTGGGATAAAGAATAACACAGAATAAAGAGTAAACAAACAGATTTAATTTTATCCATATAAAAATTCTGTTCAAAAATCTAAAGCTGGGGTCTTCGAGATTCCACATTACCTTGCGAAGGTGTAACACACGCGATGTTGAAACAAACGACTACCAAATGTTCAAACGAACGCTCCTTCAAGCACACTTTATTTCACACTACCAAATTCACTTCACACATTTTTGCCTTGCACACTGTTCGATCACAAGGGACCAACCACGAAAATAATACCGTTTACTTCATCCCTTCTGTGTCTCCCTTTCCACTCGAAGGCTGCTCGAGTCGGCCGTGGAGGAAGACGAGTCATCGAGGGTGTGTTGAACGGGAAATGCAGCGTTCGGCAATACCCAATCAACACATCGCCTTGCGTATATCAATGAACGACATTGAAATCAGCCGATAGACTGATTAGGAGCCTTCTTCACAGCGAAGAAGGTTCCCCCACAAACGAAAAAAACAAAAGGTCCCACAAAACAAATGTTCCCCCCCCAAAAAAACAATTACGACCAACAACGAGAACAAGAATCTCGAGCATCGCAATCGTACCATCGTTCGAAACGAATGTTCGTCTTGTTGCTCTCTTTTCGTTATCGTTCTGAGAAACGTTTCTCTTGTCGCTATTCGTAGTCGGACATCTTCGATTCGCGTCTTCCCACGCGTCTAAGACAGAGTCTGCAAGGACAGTCTTGCCGACGAGTCCTTGTGGCACACTCGGGAAAACGATCACCAATATTAATTTTTGGCGGGCGATATCCGCGATCGAACACACACATTATTTTTCTTTCTCATTCTCACCACACATATCCACACAATCTGACCGATCGTATAGTACCCATGTACAGATCAATGAAGTTAATTTTTTCTATTGTATTTCTGAAAAGCATTTTTAAATAAATTCAACCTTGTCGGTAGGTTTCGAGAATTTGTCAGGAAATGCCATTCGAATCTCAAACAATACGATGCGCGTATTCATTGTTCAATGAAACACGATTATATAAGGAACACTGAAGAGATCGAACACACACATTATGTTTCTTTCTCATTCTCACCACACATATGCACACAATTTCACCGGTCGTAATACCCATGTACAGATCAATGAAGTTAATTCTTTCTATTGTATTTTTGAAAAGCATTTTTGAATAAATTCAACCTTGTCGGTAGGTTTCGAGAATTTTTCAGGAAATGCCACTCGAATCTCAAACAATAAGATGCGCGTATTCATTGTTCAATGAAACACTTCCTTGTTTTTTGACGGTTCAAAGCAACTGTTGGATCTCGCAGCCGTGTTCCCCAAAAGAAAAAATAACGAGTACACGGCCGACTGAATTAACGCTGTAAGTTTTCCGCTTGTTCGTAAACCAGGCTGAAAAACAGAGGGTCGAGGATGCACACCGGGTTACGTTTCTCTGTTTTCGAGCGTGCGTTAACCTCGGAGCGCACCTGCGGCGAAGTTCGTCGATGCCGCGAAGTTTCGACAAGAGAGGTGGTTTTTCGAAAATTTTTCTCTCGCTTTTCGTCATCTTGTTACACTCCTGGAACTCGTGGTCTGCTTTAGTTAACGGATCGAGTGCAGTTTTATGTATCGTTTCCAACTTACTAAAATGTAACATTATAATACGTAATTGTTATTTATATTTGATGTAACGTAAAACATAACATTTTATGTTGGGATAGCGAGGTTAGGGAGATCAAACACAACTTTATATACAGGGTGAGTCCGAAGAAACAGAACACCTAAATATCTCCGTTACTTTTCGTTGTACAAAAAAACTTCTCAGGACAAAGTTATACTGTTCGAAGGGCCACATGTAACGGTGTAAGGGAAAAAATTTTCAAGGTAATTTTTTTATGAGATTTCAAGGTCATCGATGTTTTTTTAAGTGGAACGATATATCTTCGTTAACGTAATGTTGTAGCTGACAAAATAACGAATTCATCCATGTAACACAATATGACCTACAAATGACCTTCAACCCAGAAAAATGGAATAAGTAAAATTCAACGTGTAAGATTCATTTGCTTTATTTCTGTTACGCAAAATGTTCAGAAATATTCCCTTGAGGTGCTATACATTCAAATGTATCGCAATACACAACATAATAACAGATTCGGTGTTCACAGGAAGACATTTACGATATACCTTCACCTATGCGTTCGTACAGAATCGTTTTTACCAACTACTAATTACTCTGAAGACCTTTTTGATATCATATTTCCACTGTTTCTAA
>CM052202.1:10859340-10869545 GCA_028455805.1 Lasioglossum figueresi
AATCTTACACGTTGAATTTGATTTATTCCATTTTTCTGGGTTGAAGGACATTTGTAGGTCATATTGTGTTACATGGATGAATTCGTTATTTTGTCAGCTACAACATTACGTTAACGAAGATATATCGTTCCATTTAAAAAAACATCGATGACCTTGAAATCTCATAAAAAAATTACCTTGAAAATTTTTTCCCTTACACCGTTACATGTGTCCCTTCAAACAGTGTAACTTTGTCCTAAGAAGTTTTTTTGTACAACGAAAAGACTCAACCTGTATTAGATGTTTATTCAAATTCTACTACGCTATGAAATAACTGTCTCTCAAATGTGAATAAATAATATTGCATATAACACAATACGATGGAACTTTGTAACTATTGACAGGAAATATGGAGTAAGAAATGTGTTGGGAGTTGCGACTAGCTCGGTAGGCTGACTCGGACGAACTGGGCAATGCGTTCTTCGGCCAGTTCTTCGGCCAGTTGCGGAACGAAAAATGCTATTCTTGAGGTGTAATAAACCACAGGTCAAAAATGACCTTTCCTCCTCCGCATGTTCCGTACATTTCGGTGTACACTTCAACATTTTAACTGCGTCCTTGTGTGCTGCGATGATTGAACAAAATTTGTATTTTGCATAAAAATGCGCAGTCCATTGATAATAAACGAATCGAATTCAATTTCATATAGTTCTTTGACCCGCACTGTATGCTGATAAAATAATATACCAAAAATTGTATGGTATATCGGAGCCAGTCGTGTGTTTGTCGGAAAATATTTGGTCCGTGTTGCAAAGCAAACTAGCTGATCAAATGTTTCCTTATCCCGATTTGTAGTCGATCGCAGATACGTGGCGCGGCGCGGCGTGGCGGATAGCGATGTATAGCGGTGAATAACAACGTGGCAGCCACTCGCCACGATTGTTTCGACACGGTCCATCGATTCTCTGTGAAGTCGAGGAAGAGGGGAGTGGTCAGGATTCATCGTGAGATGACCTGATTCGTTGATTTAATTTGTCGAAAGGATCAAAGAGCCGACAGACAAACTGGCTGGCAGACGCTCGTAGGAACGTCATATCCGGGGAGATTAAACCGTGGTCGAACTCTCGGTTAATCCTTGGTTGCGGATACAGCCGCATCGTTCTCTGTACCGATCCCTCGCTTCACGGAGCTTCCCTCTGTCCAGATTTTCTATGGGAGTCTCTCGTCGGGATCGTTCTCGGTTCGGCGAACGCGGCAATTACGAAAACTCGCCCGGAGAACGCGAGTCTTCGTCCGTCAAAACACAATGCTTCAGAAATTTTCGTTCGATATTAGCGAAACACGATCGAATCGACCCCAGAGTTGGGCTAAAATTTAATCAACGATTGACGAATAAATTGTTACTTCAATCGTTAATCGCAATTAACAATTAAACTCCCACTTTAGTCGTTAATTGCGGCTAACGATTACATTCTTTTCAATTGCAATCGTCGATCGGATAATCGAATAACGATTAACTGCTGAAATATCGAAATGAAATACGGAATCAAAACTGTATGCATACTAAAAAAATGTAAACTGATGATTAGGTACATTGTCATTTGGTCTATACAGTAAAGCTCCGACTAGTGTCCAATTTGGGGGGTCCCGATTCCTATCCAGGCCTACTCACTCCACTCCCTGTCAACGCTGTGCCGTGCCTGGCCGCGCCGCAAGACGGCGTCTATCGTTGTCGGCTCGGGTATATCGGTGCGAACACCACTATACGGACGCAACGAATCGAATGTTCAAACATCTTAATTTTCATTATTTTTTCATGGGACCCTTAAAAACGTATCTCTGGAATTCCTCTGATTAAAACAAGACCAAACACGATATAATTTGAATTGTATTTAGTGGTTTAATCGACTGTGAAAGTTTCGTCATCGTGCTTCACATGTAGAGTAAATATGGGCCAAATTATATCGTGTTTGGTCTTGCCTTAATCGGAACAATGCCAGAAACAAGTCAGTGAAAGTCTCATAAAAAAAATAATGAAAAATAAAGCATTTTGAATTGGCATTACATTTTGAGACCACGAGAGCCTTTAAACTGTGTCGGCGACGGGCACACGCAGCGGCCACACGCTGCGTGTACCCGTCGCCGACACCGTTGCCCTATTGTAGTCTCGCTCGGCCCGAGCGGAGTGGTAGACGCTGCCATAAATTAGAAAAGCAAGGAAGATCACGATTCCTTTCCACTCCGGTGAACCACCCCCTGCCCAAGAATCAAGGGATTATTGTAATACGATATCTATGTGCCTACTTATTACAATTTGTTAAGGGATATGATGTTTAGTGGAATAAATCAGTTTAATGAAATAGGTAACTTTTCAAACAATAACTTTATTATAAAGGAGCTAATGGTAACAGCACCAGGTATATCCTGCCTAAACCGACTCTAGTGTCGAACTTGATTGCACAATTTATGGATAGACCGTGTGGCGATTGACTTCAACAATTGATTAAATCGGTCTCCGATTTTTCGATGATTTCTTTTTTTAATCAACGGTTGACGATTAACTTCGTCAGTCGATTGAATCAATCGTCCATTTTTCAACGATTACCTTTTTTAATCGTCCACATTGATCAATCGATCTTGGTTAAAATTTTAATCTTGCCTTACATGACAATAATAATAATGCCTTTTTTATTTTTGCATGTAACCTTGTAAATTATAATTTCTGAAAAATCTTTTTTCCATATCATTTCGAAGACCAATGATTCTAATCGATTATGAAAAATCTGGTCGTTTGGTACAATTATAAAAAAGTTATTCTATTTTAAAAGGTGTACGAATACTTTTTACACTCACTGTATAATAGCTCCGACTGCAAAGGGTTAAATCCTCTACATTCGCAGGCCACTCGCGAAATAACCAAGGTGTGCGCGAAACTGCAAGTGAAATTCCTCGTGTTCGCAGGTGGCGTGGGTGCACGTGGGCCGTCAGTTGTTGCTCACCATACACACGCACGTGGTCGTGAAGATACCACGGTTTAAGGTGTCCCACGACAACCAGAAGACCTGGCTGCTCCACATCAGCAGCGTGCAGCAAGACGACCGGGGTTATTACATGTGTCAAGTGAACACGGTGCCCATGATAAGCCAGGTCGGCTTCCTTCAAGTCGTCGGTAAGCATATTTAATCTTGTTTCGACGGCTTAAGCCCAACCAACCGCGCAGCCAATTATTAAACTTCGCGCGCGGCGAGAGAACGTTAAGTGCCTTAACGAAAATCCACCTTAAAGGGAGTGTTACCCAAGAAACTTGCTCGACGTCCGACAGTCGAATCTTCCTTCGACATTCCATTACTGAAATCATCTCGTCAAACACTATCTCTTCCAACGAGTTCCTTAATTCGTCATTAGATCACGAGTCTTCATACAGGACGCAAGAGTTTAATCGTTTAGTTGCGTCGAAATATTCTTTGGTTTCTCCAGTCATTTACCGTTTTGTATTTCACCAGAAGCTTATCATGAAACCAGAAAAATCTATTCGTCACTTAAATTCAATTCTGCTCAACATTGTTCATTTTCGTATTCACATTTTTGCCTTTATTCTTCGCGTATCGCGTCATTAATCAATTCGAAGTATTTTGCCACAACTGATTTTGTTACCGAATTCATTTATAATATTTGATATTTCACGTACAGCTCGATACGCGAACAATCGTCATGGTTTTCAATCAAATGAATCCGGTATTAATTAATCTCTTATATTATTGTACTATGAAACTTTGTACGTATACAATATAATTAATAGCTGGTTTGACAGATATCGAAGAGGCATTTTTTCTTTGTTTATCTTTCTTTCTCACACATTCTCTAATAAATTACGACTTCATCATTGATTAATCTTTATGGATTATGTGGATTAAACATAACCGCGACTGTTAATGCGATCTTAAATAAAACGATCTATTGAAAAAATGTATAGAAAAACATTTGTTCCATTTTATTCGCCGTAAGACACAGAAATCAGACGTTTAATTAGATACGTATTAATAGTGCCACACATCGTGCATTGCTTTTCATATTCGGACGATGCTATCGCAAAGCGACATAACGTCGTGTGGTTAGCATCGGAAACAAAAGAGAACGACGCTCGTCGATCGAAAGCGGATTTTTGTATGGTCTCGAAACTCCGCTTGGGAAAGTAGTTCTTGCCAAAATATTTGACGCGCGGTTTTACCGAGCGAGCACGTTCGCCGTACGGTCTTGAAAGCTGTTCGCGCGTACTTTCCACGTCGATTTTCGTCACGTTCTAGACGGTTTATGAAACGGTTTTCAATTTCGACGGCACAGTATCCCCGTTCTCGTTGTTCTGTTTCAAGTGCCGCCGAACATATTGGACTCGCTGTCTACCGAGAGCTCGGTGGCGGTCCGGGAGAATCAGAACATCACTCTGACGTGCAAAGCAGACGGATACCCGACACCGAAATTAATGTGGAAGCGGGAGGATGGCCAGGGTATAAGCATCAATCGACAGCAGAAAGGTGAGTCCCGATTGTTCCTGCTTTTACAGTCGACGTGCGGCCGAATCAACCGCGAGAAGTCGGTTTTAATCGGACGCCCGACACTTTTCTCCACCCCTCGTCGTTGTTCGCGAAAACACGCGATCGAAATAGACAAGTATCAGGTTTACTTTCGCAATTTATAAGCGCTACCACGAATTCCATTCGTGGCGCTTGAAATTCTCTAAATTTTCACATTTCTTTGTGAAGAAATGAGCGTCAAATCGTCACACTCAAGGAACGAATTTTTATGCAGAACGGCTCGCTTTGAACAACCGTGAACAGACGTAATCCCTGTTAAGATTCTTAATGATAACGATACACGTCAATTAATACTTCGTTCCCTTTATAACTCCCCCGCGTTTCAACTGGCTGGCCATCGGTCAATTTTTCCAATTAGCAGAAATCGAACGAGACGTCGGGGACAGGCGCGCGCGTATTCGCCGTTCTGTGCATCGCGTAACATTTTATAATTTCGCACGGCTGCGTCCTCATTAGGGGATCGTCGGGACTATTCCCACTCCCGTATAGAATACGAAGGATCACGGATGTTAATACAGTAACGAACACTTCAATACCGAACGAGTGTATCGATCCTCGGCGATCAGACGTCCGAGAGTCTCGTTAATTAATTTTTGGACAGGCTAACAAAAACGCGAGGAAATTTCGTGTTACAAAATATCCTGTAAATCGCGATTCCTGTCCGATACTCGTTGATAGAGGGGTTTTCATCGAATCCAGAAAAGGTAGAACAGCTTATTGAAATGCGCACGCGAAACACTCGGCCATACAGAGCCTCAAAGAATCGGCCGATATTCGATATCGGATAATTAACATTATTAATTCAATGGTATTCCAAATTTTCATTCGCCCCATTGTCTCACTGTTAGATCAAATAAAGTTTCCCTTTGTTCGAGGAACAATATCCTCGATCCGTGTTTCTTTAATCTCTCGCATTGTGGCTTTTAATTGTTTGGTGTCGACAACAAACAAATAAAATTTCCCGTGGCATATTTCGACCGAATATTGTAACGCAATACATTCTTCCAAAGAAATTCAGTTTTTCACAAAGACTCGCAGTAAATTCGGTAGAACCTCGATTATCCGAACTATGTAATTATGGATGTTCGACCACTCTGTTCGTAACTCGTTCAGTTACAGTGCTAAAACCAATCTTTATTAATTTTTACAATAAATAGCGTTGCGTACGAATCACCTTCGATCGAGTTATATGGGTGTTGAGATAACAGAGACTTCGGATATCGAAGTCTCGGATCAAATCGAGGTGTAACGAATAGATCGCCGCGCCGGATCGAACTGATTGTGCGTAGGGAAACGTATGGCTGGCCGTTGAAAATAATTCCGCTAACATCACCGGACGTCCTCGCGTTCCTTTGTTCCGTCCCTGATCGATGTCGCGAGTCAAACAATAAACGCGACACTGTTTCCGGTAATTTCTCTAATGCAGTGGGATACGTAAATCCATTCCGGCCGGTGTGTTATTAGTAATGCAGTAATTACTCGTTCGCATGGCGCGACCTCTTCGTGTCCGACGCGTTTCACGTCGAGTACAACGGACTCCTCGATCGCATTATTCCGCGAGAATCGGCCAAGGCCCTTTATCGCGGAAAAACGATTCTAATCTGGCTAAGCGTGTCTCGGAATTGTTCGTATAATCTCGATTGAAAGGACCCCCTTAATCTGGCCCCGAAGACTGATCCTGCTTAATGAGACCGAGCCCTAGCCCCACTACTCTCGTTCCCAACCACTCGAATCTCCCAAATATCTGCCTAAAAATGTAACTCCCAGCATCCTGCAACCGTGTTCACGAACAAGGAGCAAAGTTGCGTTTCCACCTTTATTTCCTCGAAAAATCAGGCGGGAACGTGAATTTTTCGAATTCATTTTCCAACCAAATGCTAGAATCTTCGGATACGGAATAACGCGTTCCCAATTTTCGTTTATTCTTTTCAATTTGTGTAGGATTAAGCTCAGTATTAACCCGTAGCACTCGAGTGACGCCTCTGAGACGCCATTAATAATTGCTGTACCATTATTTAAAATATTGTTTACATTATTAGATCTGTCGGTATCTAATCAATTACTAAACATTTAAGTATTGTACGAGGTATTAGATCAATTTCATATCCACCAAATTTAAAAAATCATACAGGATGGAAATATTCTAGATCGGAAGAAATCTTTAATTTGCCAGTTAAAGTAGCTCCGAGTGCAAAGGGTTAAGTTAGTTTAAGATGTCGAGGGCGAGCGATACGGACCTGAACCGCACCCTGCTTTACCCGGACCCCGAACGTACGCTCCTGCGGATCAGCTGTGAGCGAATCCCGTGATTTTGGCGATTCCCGCTATCGCGCTCGCGATGCGTGACCACCAAGAACTACAGTTGATCGCTCGCATAACCGAAAAAGGCAGATTCGTTCTACCGTTCAAACACGTTACACGCTTTACAATCGCGCCCATCCTTTGCTCGCAGTTTTTTTTGTATTGGTTATTCTTTTGTATCGATCTATACCGATATTCTCGTTCTCTCGTTCGCGCCAATCCGTCCAGACTGCACCCTTTGTCGTTCACGCGATCGTGGCAAACAAACCGACGTTTAATTACCAAACGTGCAACGACATCTCAACGTCATTCTTTTAAAATCCGGTCTCTTCTCGTTCACGCTTTCCACACGATCTTCCTAATCCTGACTCCTGTCTGTGTTCGCACCCGATCCCTCAACACATTTACTATACAGTCCACTCCCAAATCCTAAACTAGTCCCGGGTTCCCGAACAAAATTCGAGAATAGGAATTATTGATGTATTTTTATGAAAGTCTTTTCCAAGGGTAGAAGAGCGTGGTGTTCAGGAATTTTTCCTCTAAAAATGTGCATAGGTCTTATAATGATGTTTTGTATCTCTGAAAGAGGATACCTTCGAACGTCCTTCGTAATTTTTTTATTAAGTAATATTTATTATTGACAAAACTGTAGTTGTTCGTACAGAGGTGCTGCGAGTCGCGTTTGCTTTGCTCTCTAGATCCACAGAAATTGAATAATTAACAACAGCCTCGCTCGATGAAGAATCGCAGTTTTCCCATCGAGACACAGGACGCTCTGAACGAGGGAGAAAAAAATTCTGGCGCCTGTATAAATCCTGTATAATGGGATTTTCCAGGTGAGAGGATCGCAGCATATTTCGATTCCTCGCCGGACTGAAATGAAATGCAAAGAATCCGCAGGATGTGTTTAACGTTTCCATCGACTCGGTGATAAACTTCGATCGCTGTAGGACAGAGTGCGAACTGCATGAGACCGGTCGGAAAATTGGCCGACGGTTGCAGATGGCTCGGTAATAAAGCACGATAAACTGTATAAGTCTCTCCCCACGCCGACGCATTATTAGGAATGCAATTAGCCATTCTCCCTCTCGATTCTCCCTATTACCATTTCACGAAGATCCACTTCTATCTCTCGACGTTTCTCTCCCTCTACCCCAACCCTCACCCTCTCTCTCTCTCTCTCTCTCTCTCTCTCTCTTTCTCTCTCACTCTTTCTCTCTCTCTCTGTCTGTTCGATTCTCGCGATTCACGGGAGGGCCGGCAGATAAAAATAACTTGACTGGGATCGTATCAATTTCTCTTTAATTGAAATTTTAAATTACTTCCCGACGGGGCTCCCGAATCGTATTTATTTCGGACGATATAGAACAGTTTATCGTCCCGTTCGCGCATCCACGTTGTTTCGTCTGGCTTCCAGACATTTCGTTGGAACTCCCCGAAACTTGAACACGCTTGATTGTTTCGATGCGTGGTACGAGACAGACGAAATCCAGATATCTTGGCTGACAGTCAAACCGTAAAGTTGCTCCTGTTAGAAATTGCGCCATAAATCAATACGTTAGTTCACACTAGACTGCCCTCCGGTTCGATTTTCTTCGGAACGAGTATTGCGAATGAACAAGCTTAACCCTCGGTCAACGGGCGATTTTTATAGCTATATAATTGGGAATGCTTAGGACCGTTCACAGCTCTAATTGATAATTTTTAAAAATTTACTTTTCATGATATCTCGAGTAGACACATTAGTCTTTCCGATATGCTCAATGAAACAGCTATTCAGTTAGTTTAATTGCCACAAATTGAGTAGAGTACTTAAGGGGGAAGGATACCCGACTGGAAGAAACTGTGAAGGAACTAAAATCCACTAGAATCTAACTAGATTTTAGGTAGAAACATGGGTTGCGCTACGCGACGTTGTGTCCTTATACGAGCATATTTTGAGCTGCACAAAGGTTCATTTAATAGTGGAAGGCTCGGCGCAGATCGCAGTGGTCATGAGTGAACTACAAAACATATATTATAAATTTTCATTAAGGGCCCAAATAAAAAAGTTTTAAAAAATACCTTTTTTATTTTTGCACGCAACCTTGCAAGCATGCAAATTTATAAAAAAGTTTTTAATTAAACTTGTATAATTATAAAAAAGTTGTTCTGTGTGAAAGGGGGTTCGAATACTTTCGTGGCTCACGGTATAGCTGTCGCAGTTTCACATACACCCGTTACTTTCTTCGCTTGGCGCATCGTCGTTCGTTCTATGGACTCACCTTTTCAGGCGAGAGTCTCCGATTTTCCGCGTGTCGAGGCAGCTTCACGCGGAAAATCTGCGAGTGTACGCTCGCCGGCAAGCAGCCGCGTGGTCTCAACGTAAATCTGTGGGTAAGTTAGGGATTCTGGACCGGTGTTATCTCATGATCCGCGTGGTTGTCGACTTTACACGTCGGTGTTCGAGTCCCGATGGCTCGGGGTCGGAATTGCACACGATCCGTGAGAAAATTCCCGATGGGCTCGTCGCCCGCGAGCTAATGCAATGAACCGCGATAAACTATACCGGGTTTCGCATATACACCCCCGTCCCCCACCCTTTCGACCTATCGCTATCATCCTTTCGTTGCCGTGTTATTAATGCAATTGCGCGTTCCCACGAACGTGACTGTTGAACGTGCGCGATGCACTTCCCCGAATGCACAATGCAATCGGGCGACGGGACGTACTCGCAACGTGCGCTTTCTTCTACGACGAAGACGAACGTTCGGTTTCTGCACCTGAACACCGGGAGTTCGACTTCCGACTGGCAATATTTTGTCTTTATCCAATCGTTAGAATTCGTCAAGTCAGAGTTGTGCTAATTCAATTACATTGTAATTGAATTACGTATTTGTATTACATTGTATTTCAATTATATAGTAATTCAACTACGTCGTAAGTGAATTACATAATTCAAATCTTTTAATTAATTCAATTACTAAGTTCAATTCAATTCAATTACTCCAGTTCTCCAAATTATAGCCCAGAACTTTGAAGAAGTGCGATATATTTTGTTTTTCTTTCATATACTTGTTTGGTGTCTATGCCGCGTATTTTCTATTTCTCGCCCTTGTAATTCGTTATTAATGTAATTTAATTAAAAAGTATTTTTTTATTGTACTCCAATTGCAATTACGAATTACATTGTAACTTAATTGAATGAAGATCTGTGTTCGATGCCGTCGTTGCCACAAACGCGGCAGTCAAGTGGCACGGCTCGGCGAAAATGATCACCGCTGTTTACGCCAATTCGATGTCGCAAATACACCACGGTTCTCCAACAAAGATCCACTGTTGAGGTCACTTTTT
>CM052202.1:10869645-10886139 GCA_028455805.1 Lasioglossum figueresi
CCTAACGAGAATCGATTCTCGACATTCCGCGCGACGTCGATCGTGCTCTCTTGCTTTCCGGATCGTGAACGAATAGCATTGACTTTTTTGCGAGTCCGAACCATCCGTGACCGTGTCGGCGCTGTTTTACTAATCACGTTTCGATCATCGACGCAAATTGTATCCGTGATCGCTGTACATCAGTCCGCGAGTGCCTCGCATTTTTTCGAATCAGGGCTCGCGAGAACGCTGAATAAACCGTGCTTCTGAACATCCAACACGTGGACTTTCTCTCACACACGTGGCAACCATCTCGCTGTCTCCTCATCCAAGTCCACCAGCTTCCAAACGAAACAATCTGAATTATAAATTACAATATGACTGAATTACAATGTAATTCAATTAGTTTGTAATTTTAATTCCAGGAGTAATTCAATTGTAAGTCTGCACAACTATGCGTCGAGTTGCGATATCTTGTTGTTTCGACTCTCTGAAAATTTTTTAAGAATTCTGAAGTATTAGGTCATCTCATAAGTTCGTGCCTATTTTTGTGTATACATTTCACGCGTCGATTTATAAACATACGGCGATAAGGGACAAATGCACTTAAGGACTGCATCTCCTAGACAGATGACACCAGAGGTGGGCATTATTTGGCGAAACAAATATTTCAAATACTATTTAATATTTTAGATTTTATTTTGCTTAAAGAAAAGATTGTTTTAGGTAAGATATATCATTTCGCAAATAAAATATTTCTATTTCAACAATCTGAACCTCAAAATAAAATATTTCTATTTCAAAAATCTGAACCTCAAAATAAAATATTTCTATTTCAACAATTTGATCCACAAAATAAAATATTTCTATTTTAACGATCTGAAACACGAAATAAAATGTTTCTATTTTAACAATCTGAAACACGAAATAAAATATTTCTATTTTAACAATCCGAAACACGAAATAAAATATTTCTATTTTCGCATTGTTATAATATTCTGAGAAACCGCATAAACATACAGTCTATCTTATCGTTAAGAAGCGATTTACACTCATAAATGTATTGAATTCGAACCATTATTTTCAGCAATGATATTTAAAATTGAAATTGAAAATAAAGACAAAATACAAATATTTGCAATATTCTTCAAATAAGATACTATTTGCAAACATTTGTTTCAAAAATTACTGCCTCAAATGAATTATTTTATTTTTAAATATTACTGCATCAAATAAAATATTTTATTTTCAAAGTTGTACACATACTTTAAAATAAATAGGATTATTTATTATTTACTCTTTAAAATATTATTTTCCCCAGCTCTGGATGATACTCGCGCGTACACTCACACACCGCTAGACCACGTATACGTACGCGAGGATTGCTAGGGTCCGGGATTCCACTCCTGATTTCTCAATAATGCAAAGACGGAGTTTCTTAGTAGTCAAAATCGCTGGATGAAAGATCAATCTAGGGGACTATTTGCCTCAAAAGTCCTACTTTTACGTTCACGACGCGTAACTCTCATTATTCGGCAGCATGTCGCGGAGCCGGGACAAGCAATGGACACGCGACGGTACTGCCGCCTATCGTGGCTGTCGATTTGCTGCCGAATAATGAAAATTACGTGTCGTAAACGTAAAAGTAGGACTTTTGAGGCAAATAGACCCCTAGATTGATCGTTCATCTAGCGATTTTGACTACTAAGAAACCTCGTCTTTGCATTATTAACAAATCAGGAGTGGAATTCCGGCGTGTGAGTGTACTGTGGTGACTGTGTACAGTCACGCGCGAGTGTTGTCTGTCTAGGAGACGCAGTTCTTAAGCGCAGTTTTTCGGGAACAGTCTAGAGAAGGTTTTCGTGGGTATAAGATCGTGAAATAGTGAACACAGTAATTCCTAGCAGTGAAAAATCATGAGCGAAATGCGTATCCATTTCCGACATCTCATGTTATATGAATTTCGGAAAGAAAGTTCAGTAACAATCGCCACGAACAACATATGCGCTGCTTACGGAGAAAGTGCGCTTTCATTTCGCACCTATAGGATGTGGTTTCAACGTTTTAAAGGTGGAAATTTTTGTTTATAAGACGACGAACGTTCCGGGCGTCATTCTCGGACAGACGAAGAATAAAATTCGAGACCTTCTACTGAAATCCCGAAGTTTATCGGTTGAGATGTCAGATGTTCTGAAAATCCTTAAAACAAATTGAAAGGTATGTTAACGAAATTAACATATGCATACACACAAACCGCTCGAAAAACGGCACGAACTTATAGGATGACCTAATACTTGTAGCTTCAAAGGGTCTAGCCGGATAAGCATGGGCCAGCGGCCCCCGCTCCGATTTTTCTGATTCCTGTCTTAAAACATCGTTCTATGTCTAAAAAAACATTGTGTAAAATTTCAAATGTCTACCCCCACCGATAAGGGTGATATTGGGGTTAATTCCCCCACACCTAAATGCAATTTGCTCTAAAACGAGAAGAGATATCGACATAGGATGAACGGCAAACAAAAGATATGGATACACTTTATATTTCAGATTTTTTTCAGAATTTTTTGCTAATTATTTATAGTTGAAAACAATTAATTAATTTTTAGGGAATTTTTTTAACCATCTTCCCATGGGTTGACACCGACCAAAAAATTCTAAAATATTGCTGCGATGCTAAACTATTTTTCATAGAAATCTCAGAAGTGTCCGTTTGGTGGAACAGTGTCAAAAAAAATAAAGTATGCCGGCGAACGCTTGTAACGGCGCAGCGACCGAGTCCACTTGCGGTGGCTAGCGATGGGAGCGAACGGGAAGTCAGCGCCTGTACGGAAGAGCTGATACATGTAGATATGCGACTAAATCTTTTAATATACGATTACAGTTGGAAGTCTAAACAATTATATTTTAGGAAATAGCTTACATCGATGAAGAAAAATACGTGTAAAGCTAGTTTGTTGCTTTCAAGTAACAGCAAGAAGAACATTCTCACAAGTATGTTTTATGGTCACGGTGTTAGAGGTTCTGCTCGATGCTGCGGAGGACTCGACTTCGAATTCTCCTCAAGTATCAAAACTTTCTTTTCTTGTTTTTTTCTTTTTTTATATGTGTTTATAAACTAAACGATTTTTATTGTTTGCAGTTCAATATTCTATAAAACAAACATAATTATTAATTTGTAATTATCATATAGATTAAAATGTTTTACATGTTTCTAATTTTGCGGAAATATAAATCTAATTTTTAATATTTACGCCTATATAATGGATTCCGTAAAGGCGCTGGACTTTCCGTTCGCTCCCATCACTAGCCACCGCAGGTGGACTCAGTCGCTGCGCCGTTACGAGCGTTCACCGGCATACTTTATTTTTTTTGACACTGTTCCACCAAACGGACACTTCTGAGATTTTTATGAAAAATAGTTTAGCATCATAGCAATATTTTAGAAATTTTTGGTGGGTGTCAACCCAGGGGAAGATGGTTAAAAAAATTCCCAAAGAAATAATTAATTGTTTTCAACTATAAATAATTAGCAAAAAATTCTGAAAAAATCTGAAATACAGAGTGTATCCATATCTTTTGTTTGCCGTTCATCCTATGTCGATATCTCTTCTCGTTTTAGAGCAAATTGCATTTAAGTGTGGGGGAATAATCCCAATATCACCCTTATCGGTGGGGGTAGACATTTGAAATTTTACACAATGTTTTTTTAGACATAGAACGATGTTTTAAGACAGGAATCAGAAAAATCGGAGCTGGGGCCGCTGGCCCATGCTTATCCGGCTAGACCCTTTGACGTGCAGGTGACATTTCAGCCAAATGGTTCAACGTTTCAAGAATAAAGATAAACATTCGTATTGATAAGAAAGGGAGAAACATTCCTGAATACCACGTCGATTAAAGCGTGCAGCTAAATGGACGCGATATCGTTCTAGGATCTATTGTGTAACTGTTACACGAGGGTTAAAAATGACGGAAGAACAATTAGAGGACGCGGTGATCGATGGTTTCCTAGATAAACATTTCGCCGTTGCGTACAAATGTTGGTAGAGTAATCAACGATTTTATCGTCGGACCGGTGCTTTAATGAATAAGGTTAATAACCTGGAGAGAGTAAATAGCTGTGCAGTAATTACATTCGAAAGAAGAAACGCTGCTCCGAAAATTGAAAACGATTGGATCGAACGATGAAATATACAACGATAATTCCGATTTCTTCGTGTAGGGAGTGCTAGAGAGGGAGAGAGAGGGAGAGAGAAAAGCGCAAACTGGATTAGCCGAGTCAGATTTCCGCGAAGAAAACGATTCAAAGGAAGCGGCGTCCAAGAGCTTTTTACTCGAGCTATCTGCTTCTTAAATATTGTAGAGATTAATCTACTCGGGAACGGCTGCCGCGCTGCTCGTGGATCGTCAGTGGTCCAGAGGGCTTGTGGTGGGGGCAATCGGTGGGCGGAGCCGAGAGCGGGCCAGTGGCGGCGGTACGAGAATTATGCGTACACATGACGGCCATGAAATATTCACGGGACTCTGAGGATCCGCGATTCTCTGATGAGATTACACGCCGTCTCCCAAACAGGCTCCCTCGCAGCTGTTTTAAGCACGTAACCAGCTATTTTTCACGACTGGAATAATCTGCTCGATGAAAATTAGAATTCCGCGCGTCCCTGTACCCCAGCATCATAACGATTCTCACTAGCTTCCAATTATTCAAAAGCATTCAAAATAACATTCTTCTAGAAATACTGAAATTATACAAATGTTTTCATGAGAAATTTTCGAATCAACTTCTCTATGGAAGCACATCTATCTATCTATCTATCTATATAAATCAAAATGTAAATGTTCGTTTGTTCAAAATCATAAATCTCCGAAAATTCTTCACTGATTGCTTTGAAATTTTGGCACAACGTTGCATTCGAATACGCGTGTGTTTTTATATACTAGACTGAGCGGCAGCATCGCGTGGCCGGGTACAGCTATTCTATAATAAAAATGTAAATGTCCGTTTGTACACAATCTTAAATTTCCGAACGTTCTTCTCCGATTGCTTTGAAATTTTGTTACAACGTTGCATTCGAATACACGCGTGTTTTTATATACCAGGCTGAGCCACAGCAACGCGTGGCCGGATACAGCTAGTCTATATAAATAAAAATGTAAATGTTCGTTTGTTCACAATCTTAAATCTCCGAACGTTCTTCGCCGATTTCTTTGAAATTTTGACGCATCGTTGCATTCGAATACGCTCGTGTTTTTATATATCTAATCTATATAATCTATACGAATAAAAATTGTAAATGTTAGTTTGTTCAAAATCATAAATCTCCGAAAATTCTTCACTGATTGCTTTGAAATTTTGGCACAACGTTGCATTCGAATACGCGTGTGTTTTTATATACTAGACTGAGCGGCAGCAACGCGTGGCCGGGTACAGCTATTCTATAATAAAAATGTAAATGTCCGTTTGTACACAATCTTAAATTTCCGAACGTTCTTCTCCGATTGCTTTGAAATTTTGTTACAACGTTGCATTCGAATACACGCGTGTTTTTATATACCAGGCTGAGCCACAGCAACGCGTGGCCGGATACAGCTAGTCTATATAAATAAAAATGTAAATGTTCGTTTGTTCAAAATCTTAAATATCCGAAAGTTCTTCACCGATTGCTTTGAAATTTTGATACAACGTTGCATTCGAATACGCGCGTGTTTTTATCTACCAGACTGAGCCACAGCAACGCGTGGCTGGGTACAGCTAGTCTATATAAATAAAAATATAAATGTTCGTTTGTTCAAAATCTTAAATCTCCGAAAGTTCTTCACCGATTGCTTTGAAATTTTGACGCATCGTTGCATTCGAATACGCTCGCGTTTTTATATATCTAATCTATATAATCTGTATGAATAAAAATTGTAAATGTTCATTTGTTCAACATCATAAGTCTCCGAAAATTCTTCAATGATTGCTTTGAAATTTGTACACAACGTTGCATTCGAATACGCGCGTGTTTTTATATACCTAATCTATATAATCTATACGCGAATAAAAATTGTAAATGTACATTTGTTCAACACCATAAGTCTCCGAAAATTCTTCAATGATTGCTATGAAATTTGTACACAACGTTGCATTGGAATACGCTCGTGTTTTTATATATATAATCTATATAATCTATACGAATAAAAATTGTAAATGTTCGTTTGTTAAAAATCATAAATCTCCGAAAATTCTTCACTGATTGCTTTGAAATTTTGGCACAACGTTGCATTCGAATACGCATGTGTTTTTATATACCCGACTGAAAAATTGTATGATGTCTGATGTCATTATTAAACACCAGTATACACTCGCATTTATTACTCGGTTGTTCCAGTGTTAATACTTTTCCCATCGGGCACCGACTCTCAATATTTTTTGGAACATTTTGTAGGTCCTTGTTGGAAAATAGAGAAAGTTTTGCTACGCATTTCTACTTTCTTGGCTACAGTCTTATCGAGTGTCGAAAAAAGTCGCGTCTTCTAACACAAGGGTTAAAAATATTCATTGGAAGAATAGTACCCAAAGAAATCATCCGAAGAATCGGCCGAGCAAATACAAGAATAAAATCGCTTTAGCAAAACAAAATTTGACGCATTTCTATGAACATACGTTCTCGTCATACGTCAAAAGTGCTGCATCTTAAGGATTCTCAACTGGTTCACGATAATGCTCTGATAAACACGACCTTGGCTAACGTGTCGATGCATTTGTAATCAGCCTGTCGAGATTGGTTTCTAAAAATGGAGCGGATAGGTCAGAAAGTAAAAATGGAGTCTCGTGATCGATGGGACGAAGGGAGAAGACAGAGAGCGGATGGCTCCGAGCGACGAAACTTCGGCAATGTGCAGCAAAAAGCCCGATGTTTCGCGGAACGGAGAGCTCGTCGAACTTTTTTACAATGTTCTAAATGTCCGGCGTAATCTACTTAAAAGTTTAATGTGCCCCAAAGGGTCCGCGTCCGGAGCTCGAGCAGTAATTCCGCGGGCCAAGTTGCCCGACTTTCGAGAGTCCTCGAGGACTCTGTGTCATCATAAAACTAGATGGATTAAAACCGGTCGCCGGTACAGATCGGACGGTCCTAAGGGGAACCGGTCGGGATCCCGGTGCCCGGACATCGGAGCATTCGGATGTCAGGATGTCCCAGGTGGCACGGACATTAGCTCCCTAACGTTGGCAACGTGCACGCGAACCGACCGCCGCACTGTTAGGATGACGGAGCTGCTGTGGTTTTAGCCGCCGACGAGGCGACGCGACAGTCCCGTACAAACAGCCTAAATGCGCTAGAAAGTCTCTTCTATCGAAGTGGGAAAGAAACATTTTATACAAACGCCGAGCTCGATGTTTCGACTGCAGTTATTTTGACGGCTGCAATATTTTTTTAATTATGGTTTATTTTAAAATTATTGCCCAGACGTAGCGTGGAAGGCTCTTATTATTAATGTAGAAAAGAAACGTTTTATTCGGACAGCAAGTTGGCCAATCAATTCTATTATTAGGAAAGATTAATTTGTCTCACAAATCATCCTCGCAATTTGACTTATCTACAAATATTTTGACTAATTAATTACTTAGAAACACCCTGTATAATTCCAACCCTATAATGGTTGTTTCCCACGACAAGCGCAAGCCTAAAAGCTCAGTGACGTTCTTCAACCCCTGCAGCTTTCGCCTCCAATAGGTGTTTGTTCGACGTTGAATACGCAATCCTCTTATAAAGCGGAAGTTCAGCTATTCCTGGACAACTCCTACCGATCGGCTCTCTCGCAGGCGTGCGAGCCCGCGAAAACCTCCAGTATTTCCCTTTTTATAGAGAAAACCTGACGACCGGCCACGTAAAACCCCGAATAGCCATTTTTATTATTCCCATCGGAAAATACAAGCTCGACGAATAATCCTCGATGGTGGTAAACACGGTTTTTTATTCTTTGTTTTACTGCACCGCCGGTAATCACTTTTATTCCGACGGAAATATCGAACGAAAACCGAAAGCCGCCCAGGGCAGGCGGCTGCCATTCAAAATTTTTCAAAAACGAACGGATCGACGCGATGTTTTGCCGGAAAAATCACCAAGAAGGATCCTGTTTCATAGGTTGCTCCATTTTGAGGAATTACCTCTGCTTTATATATATATATATACATTTGCCGATTAATCTCATTCTTCGATAATAAGTCATTCTTTTTCAATAGGAAGATAACTATTAGATAACAGTCTGTATGTGTTTCCCACGAGAAATGAATATTTTCTTGTATACAAACCTTCATTCTTTACTCAGGAATAGTTGTTTTCCCCTTAGAATCATCAAATTACTAAAATTTATTAACAATGCCTAGACGAAATACAAAACTGCGAAAACATTTGAAGAATTGAAAAATTTTACTGTATTACTTTCACGTCATTAAATTGATTGTGGAAAACGAAATAAATCTCTACGTAGTTTCTGTGTCTTGCAATTGATACAGACAATGTTTATTTTACATAAAAATCCGGAGTCTACCAATAATAATTATTTCATATGAAACTTCCTTACAAATTGACTAACGTTTTGAATTTGTTCTACTTCAGTCTAATTAAAAGGATTGGTCGTAAGAGGGATATTCTTCATTCTTCTTGTTAAAATTGTAATAGTGATTTTGTGTGCGGCAAGCCTGTCGGCTGGTAAGTCGAGTATACTCGCCAATCGTCGATCGTACAAGACTTCTCGAAACGAACCGTTGTTCGATCGCGTCTCTCTCCATAAGACTCTCGAACAAGAATCGTAGCCGTGACCACGCTAGAGAATTGGTATAATGTATAAACAAAGTGTTCTTTAAAAGTGTGTCTAAACAAATAAGTTTATGTTAAGGCCGTTTAGGACCACAATTAATTTACTGTACATGTATAGCGTTCAAATGTACATTTATTGGCTTTAGCACGTGGTATTTGAACTATCATCTCCATGAAATTCATTTGAATTTTAACGCTTCTTTTGTCTAGAATTGTCTAGACATCGTGTCTGGGTCAGTGCTACGATCGAGTGGTGCACTGTCATTTGAAAGTTCTTTATGGTCACGCTTGGCCTTTAGAATTAGTTACGAACTTGGGTACGACTGAAAATTAAGTGTCCTGTTTCGAATCGAGAAAACAAACCAGTCGTACCCCACTCAATGACGATTGACGCATCGCAGACCCACACTCAACGGAAAGGCGACACCAGTTTCGGGGAAAGGTCCTTGAACAAGGGATATTTGCGCGGCGCCTTACGAGGCCTTCGTGAGAAAATGCATTTACAGAGTCAGTGGGCGTTGCATAATTTTGCATTACGCCCCAAAACTGGTGATTCGTCCCCTGTCTATCCTTGTCAGGGAAATTATCTCTTCCCGAGCTTTGGTAGGGAGTGACAGGATTTTCGAATTTAGAACTGCTTACATCTTCGCAACGAACGGTACGATACGTCGAAGAGAACGGTTTTCATCTTCGCAACGAACAGTACGATACGTCGAAGAGAATTGTACGATCTTTCGGGACGGTAAGAACCTTCGAGGAGAATACCTCGAATCTTCTTCTAGCATAGTGTAAATTTGGACTTTTGAACTTGAATAACGAACTGAACTTTGAATTGTGAACTTGAACTTTGTATTGTGAACTTGAACTTTGAATTGTGAACTTGAACTTTGAATTGTGAAATTGAACTTTGAATTGTGAACTTGAACTTTGTATTGTGAACTTGAACTTTGTATTGTGAACTTGAACTTTGAATTGTGAACTTGAACTCTGAATTGTGAACTTGAACCCTTATTCTGAACTTTTATTCTGAACTTTAAGATCTTTCGAGAGAATCGTGCGAACTTTCTGTGCTATTTAAACCGTCTGTACTATTTGAACTTTCGGACTTGTAAACCATTGTGTAGTTTTATGAATGTACGATTACACGAATTACTGTTACAAACTGGAGCGTTAATTGCATTGAACCGGCGGCAATCTTGTACCGGACAACGCTCGAAACATCTTTAACACATTACCTAGCGGTGATTATTCCATAATTCTTGAAATTCTATGGTTCATGGATGAGGATTTTTCAAAAGAATCTTTCAATAGCAACAGTACTTTCAATCATAAACCAATAACTCGCACCCTCAATAACAAAATCTACTAATTTCCTTCGTGATTATTGTGTAAAAGAAGATTTTTAAGCTTCCATTTGATGCAGCACAATTATTGAAAAGCCTATTGATAGGCTACCGGTAGGCAAAGTGTCAACATGAAAATGGATTACTGTCTTCGTCAGTTTCATCGGAGAGGAAGCATATGTATCTCACTGTCGCGTCGCGTCGAGTTTCTCGGACCACAGGAAAGCCGAGCGGTTTCCGCACAAGTTTCGTCGGCCATCGTCAGAAGTGGCTTTCGCCGGGAAACGGTCGGTTCCTCGTACAGGAATAAACGACGGTCATTCGAGCGAGGCCGATAAAACGTTCGGGGTCCCTTTCCTGTTTATGGCTCGGCCGAAAATCCCGGGGACAGAAGAGACGCGCGTTGCTCTCTCGCGTGGTCCATCTGATTCGGTTAATTCCACGGGATGGCGGTCGCCGATTCCTCGAACGACCACGGGGAGATACGGCTTCCTGTATTATCTGGAAAGAGGTCCCGGAGTCAGCAAAGGTTCCGGTGGCGGCGGCGGCGGCGACGGGATCTCCACGCTACGCTTCGAATTCCGGCAACGATCGGATCCCGATCCCACGTAATCTTCCAGATGGACGATTCAGTTCAACGGTGTTTACTTGCACGAAACAGGATGGTGTTGAATTTCCGATAATCCGGGCGAGCCCACTCCACCAACGCAAGTTACGAGCTTTTTCCCCAACGTCGTCGTCGTCGTCGTCGTCCGGATACGCTGTCTCGATTCCTTTTCCATCGCGAGTACCACTCTCTGCCATCCGAAGGACAGCCTCGTCGACAACGGTCTCGAAATTCTAGCCGTCAATCGACAGTTCACTCTTCTTCTACTAATTGGCCTACTCTCGCGATCGCACAGTGAACGAAAATGCCAATCTAGCAGGTTGAAACTATTTCAGCATTATTTTCAGATTTAACCCTTTCGGTACTACCGCCGCCTGTTGGCGGCATCCACCAAACATTCTCTGGGTCCTACCGCCGCCAATTGGCGGCATCCAAGTATCAGTGCGAACAATGTAACGTGGGCTTGTGCGTTTCCCCTTGTTTCGAAAACTATCACACCAAGTTACACTATTAGTTTTGTCGTTGATTATATTACACTATCTGTTTTATTATTTATTATGTTACACTATTAGTTTCGTTATTTATTTTAATTTTGTGATATTGGAACATATTATTTATATCAATGCCATTTACTTTAATTAATGTACTGTGAAGACATAGATATGATTTTAAAACGTTCAGCGCCATGCCTGTTTTGTCTGTCTTTCCGTCTGATCCGCGAGATAAGATTCCGTCGAAATCGGTTTTCGGCCGAGGATTGGTTTAGGTTACGACAAAGCGGTATAAACATTTCAGAAATGTTTTTTAAACACGTTAAATTCCGCGTCAGTCACCGATGACTGTCGCGGTCCGAATGAAAAGTTTAGTGTCAATCACGCTCGAGATTTCTATGAATGCCGCAAAACATGTTTTCACGGCTTACGCTGTCGTACAGTGCAACCGCTCTCGCGGAAAACTTCCTCGTCCTCCGTACCGAAAGGGTACGTAAAGCAATAGTAAAGTAGGTAATTGGATTCGTCTTGACGTTAGCTGCAATAATACGTAATAAAATATACACTTAGTGGTATTGAAAAAAATTAGGTGGCCATAAGCTTTAAGTTTTTTCATAATTATAATTGTAAAATCTCATAATTTGCCAACAATGCTTTGTAGCGTTTCGTATAGCTTGTTCCGTCGCGCAGGAACGCGTCACATAGGTTCGTTGCAACATAGGTTCGACGCAAATTAGGGTCATTCTCAAATTGTCTCGTTGTTGTATATTTTAAAGAACAATGTACCATAGAATTGGTCCCTTCGAACGACCACACGGACCGTCACGGGCAGTGTCATATTACCGGGAACCGTCGCGCCTCCTTCCCAACGCTCCTTCAGAACAGCGAGAAGGAGGTGTAAACAGTCGAAACATGCTGATTGATAAATGCAACGTTCGGCAGGAACCAATCGGTATATCTTTTTTCCTCGTCGCGTTCGAATAGGAAATCGAGTTCCGACAGTTACATCTTGGCTTTTGGACAAGCACCATCTTTTAACCCTCGGTTAGACAAGTACAACGCACCGGCCGTTGTCGTGTCGTTCATACAGGATAAGTTTCGAGGCTTTACGTTGCGGTAGTTCATTGTCCAGCGATCGGGACAACCGCGCCAAATTCCATGTCACAATCAATCAAAATCCTCACGCGTGCGACAGCTTATAAGGCAGGTCCTGCTAGAATTGCCTTACCGACGAGCCCACTAGCAGGTCCGGGACGAAACTCTTCTTTAACGTATTCTGTGGTGTCGAATCAATCCCGAAATTGGGATACCTATTAGGACTAGGTGAACGACGAATGAGTGTAGGATCAAACTCCGGAGAACACGTTTCTTTGTTGTTAGCCTATAAGGCTCGGCTTAATCGCTCCAAGTCAGACTCGGCTGTACTTGGTGTTGTTGGTGCATCGGTAGTCGAAACAGTTCTGATCTTGTCGTGTTCGCGTAGAAATTAGGAAGGTTCGAAGGTAGGGGTGGTCTAGGAAAAAGCTGGATATGATTGGCTGGAGGGTGTGTTTTTAAACAGTGGTGGAAGTAGGAGTAGGAATTCGGTTACGGGCAGCTATGGTTATAAACTTATGGCCTCGGCGCGCAAATGGTAAAATGGTTCCGCATGTGTTCGTCGGCTGCTGGTCCTAACGGTTCGTTAAATTACGGTCGAAACGCAATTTTTTGGCTGCGCCTTTCGTCCTTTATGACGGTCCCGTTCGGTATTTGACTGGTACAGGTACGTTGACCTAGACGATCGCGCGCTTGTCCCTTGGCAGAGGGTTTTACGACGGAACATATTCCATTATATTCGAACCAATCTTCGTCTTATGTAATCGCCTAACCCATTGAACCGGCTACCCAATATTAATTTGGCGGGTAGTAGCAGTCGTATGAGGGCATTCGCGGGTCGACGCGTCCGCGGTAAAAACCGGGCTCAAGCCTTACAACCTTGAGTGAAATCCATCCGCGCATCACCCGTGAGTATCGCCTCAAATACACGACGAAACGTAGCTTATGATTCCAGCTTTCAATTGAGATAAATATTAATAGTGTATAAAAAAGTGGAATAATGTGTTAAAAGTCTAGTTTCTTTTACAAATGACCACCGATCCAGAGGTGTAGGTTCACCCCTAGGACGGATGACCATTACTTTTTATACATTCTGTACACTACCCTGCGGAGATTCGGAGAGAATCGATCACAAGCAACGGGAACAAATATTTTCTCTATTTTTGAGTAAGCACCGAACGGATGCGTAGGGGTCCCACGGAATCGTGGATGATCGCAGGGTAATTGGAGCCCTCGTGGCAGTGGCGAGTCGTTCGATGTCGGAAGTTGCGGGGGGTAGCATAACGGGCACAGTCCCCGCGGCGCTTTTTCACGGCAGCGAGCTTTCAGCGGGAGCTTTTGAGCCCGGTTCGAGGTAAATCTGTTGACAGCGGCCGACGCGGCGAAGCTTCCGCCGGGCAAAGGGAGGTTTACCAGCTAGCGGACAAAGTTGAAAGGGTTCCCAGTAGATAGAGCGATTTGGCAGAAGGAGAGAAAGGGAGAGAGGGAAAGACTGAGAGAGAGAGAGAGCCGCGCAGTCGTCGGGCCGTCCGCAGCTGTGTCTTCATTCATCGCGTCGTCGTCCCGGCCGTCGCGCCGCGCCGGAGAGCTTTGACGGTACCTCGGTTGAAAAAAAGCTCACTGGCAAACACGCCAGACGATTTTAAATTTCTTTCGCGACGTGTCTCTCTGTCCCCCTACCCAACCCTCCGACCCATTCTCCGCGTATTTACGCTTTTCCTCCGCGCGCTTTGCGGAAAGCAGCTCGCTTTAATTAGCAGAAATTAGCAGAAGACGAGAAAGCGGAGAGCCTCCTCGCTCGCGTGCCTCGCGAAAAGGTGATCCGCTTCTACAACTTCTGATTTTCCTTCAAAAAGTCGTAGATTCTATACCAGTGATAAAAGTCCATGAAAAACGTCTTTATTTTAACCCTCCGGGGTTAATTTAAAAGCAATTTCCTTTTGTACGATGGACATTATATGATGTTACAGATGTTATAATAATTTCTTGACGATTTTGGCTCTTTATTATCTTCGCTAGCTACCTTCAAATTCCAGAAAGTTTACAATAATGTACTTTGTGTTTTTAAATATACCTCGGTCAACACAGGATACAGGTGTCGGGTCACAGGGATTAATTGTAAGTAGAAAAGTCACATTTTCGATTGATCGCGCCAATCGAGATACACGCGGACCATCGAGTCCCTTGTTCCTTCGACTTGAATGGCCACTCGTTCTGCAGCATTCGCCGCGAGGCTTTCCTCGAGCCTCTACTCGAGTCCCAGCATGCTTCGGGTTTCTTCCGATGGATCCCCATTGTCCCAGGACGTCTTCGCGAACAAGATCGAGATCTTATTGTCACGTCAAGTGCCAGCATCGGGACGAGCCCACCCTGACCAAAGATTGTTAATCTCTTCGCGATTGTTAACCTCTAATTACGATCTATTTTGATTCAGAATTGCAAACATTCCATCTAAATTGTAATCTTGTAGCCAGTTGAAATAATTAGTTATTCGTCGACTGCGGATTCGATGCATTCATGAGCAAAATGACCAGCTGAAATTCTAAACAAGAAGATTAACGAACACTATAGTTTCGAGCACAATTGCGTGGCTACTGCCCTGGCGTTTGCCTCGGGATTTTCGAAAGACCGTGAAGCGTGCGAAGGACTAGATCGAACGATCTAGCGCGCAAAGTGTTCGAGCACTCTTCATCTCGATTCGGTTTCGAGATGAAATTTAAACACAGCGAGTCGTCAGGAATTTATAAAGTGTCCGATGAAGATTGAATTACGACTTGGTCCATGTTTGTCCTTGTCCCGGAGGAAGTAATTAATGCGATCTGCTGGCAACACGCCGCTTACCGGTGGCCCCGCTAAACGCAAACAAAAGTTGTTTCATTCCCTTAATTCACCGGTCGCGCAAGTTTCGAGAACGTCCGCTGGCGCATGATGTAAGATAACTCGGCAATTATTCACCGGCGTGGCACTGGCGTAGCATGAAGTGTCACGCCATTTAAAACAATCGAGCGTATGGAGACCGGGCTCGTTTCGATATAGTCAAAACGTCATTAGCTCCCGAGCCCGGAGCCGCGGGCCACTGTATTAATTATCCAGCTTACCGTAATTTGACCGTCCCTCTCTTATTCGACGAGATTATGCCGGTCGAATGCCGAAGTCCTTTGACCGTGGCCCTTAGCTCGCACGATGATTCCCAGACACCCCGCGGAAATTGCCTCCTATTTGGACGATTAACCCGAATTCTGCCAATTATCGTTAATGACCGACCGTGAATGTCCGTTTCATTTGCTGATACCGCGCGATCCGTTTGCCTGACTGTCAATGGAGACCGAGCCTTGAAACGGCGCCCTTCAACCGGCTCTTTAGAGGATCTTGTTTATGCTGCTGAATGCTCTAAACGCTCGCAGTGCGCTTTGGCTGGCCGGACCACAAGATTTTTGGGGATTTCCGTCTGTTTGACGGATCCGTGCTTCGATGTCCTTAAATCGTTTGATCGAGACTATCCTGCGCTCCGAATTTCAAATATGTATAATCGAATCTATTAGATTCGGTGGGATATCTTTGTGTACGTGTAAATGTTCACGATACGAGTTCTACTTCAGCCAAAAGTAGGCTAATGTACGTATAAAATAGTCTGGGCATGTCGTCTATTATATTAAAAACATATTTGAACGGAAAGCGTTGCGGGTATTGTCTACTTTTCTACTGATTTACACAGGAATATCCTCGGGAACTTAAAACCAATTTTCTACACCAAAAGAATTGTTCTTCTGAAGCATTTTCTGAAGCTAATGTTTATCTGACGCAAGCTCGAGATGTAGAAAGTCTTATACAATTAAGATTAAACTTGAATGAAAATTGTCGCAGATATCGTCTGCTTTTCTACTGATTTACGCAGGAATATCCTCGGGAACTTAAAACCAAATTTCTAAACAAAAAGAATTGTTCTCCTGAAGCATTTGATGAAGCTTATGTATATCTTACGCAAGCTCGAGATGTAGAAAGTCTTATACTGGTAAGATTAAACTTGAATGAAAATTGTCGCAGATATCGTCTATTTTTCTACTGATTTACGCAGGAATATCCTCGGGAACTTAAAACCAAATTTCTAAATCAAAAGAATTGTTCTCCTGTAGCATTTGATGAAGCTAATGTATATCTGAGGCAAGCTCGAGATGTAG
>CM052202.1:10886239-10941435 GCA_028455805.1 Lasioglossum figueresi
TTTATCCGAACAGTTTAAATCTGAACCTATCGTGTTTGGTCTCATTTTAATCAGAAAAATGTCAGGAATATGTTGAGAAAAGTTTCATACAAGAAAACCAGTTCAAAGTAATAAAGTTTTGTGGAGGGCGTCGAACGTCGTTGCAAAAAGGTTAGGAGAGAAAGCGACCGAGCAAGAGTGGGGGGGGGGGGGGGGGGGGGGGAGAAGGAGAGAGAGAAGGGAAGCCCGAAATTCGTGCCGGTGCTCTCAATAATTCGTGGGCATCGACCGCTGCCTTGGCGAACGCTAACGTTCCGGCAAGTGTCGTCGTGTCGTATACGTGGAAAGGCAGTTTGGCAGGGCATGTGTCTCGTGAAAGAAACATCGTTCCTGCTCCCCCACCACTCTCCCACCTGTCACTGGTCTAATGGCCGAGGGGTTAATCGGGACTAGGAGGCGAGTAAAGCCGGAATAAACCCGTCTAAAGATTTATGAATGTTCCCGTGAAAAGCGAAGATTGCCGGGACGTGAATGCGATTCCATCTGTCCTCTCCGGATCCATCTGGACTCGTGATTGTTTCCGAGAGAGGACAGACTCGAACCGCGACATCAAATATTCCCGGGAACGGGAACCCCGTTTACGCTATCGTTCGTATCGTTGACCTCTCTCGAGAATCGATCCACTTAAAAAGCATCGACTCTCTCTCTCTCTCCTCTCTTTCTCTCTACGCCACTCGATTCATCGATAAGACGCTCCTTCGGATAGCAGGTACAAAATATAGAATTGAAAAGTAGCTTCGAAAAACTGGACCACTGCGGCGCATCGCTGCGAAAATCCGTGGAATATTTTCACAGAACTCGAGATCTTCTTTAAATAAAAATCACGAAGATTTCACGAATGATGTCCGAAGAAAATGTTGGATTACCATTGCGGAAAGTGTCACTGCGTTTCATTATTTTATAATTAGACTGCACATCTTCGTGCGAAATAAAATTTTTCCCATCAATTGCAAGGAATAATAACACATAGACCTTTCTTTTCTTCGTTGACAATTTTAATACGACGTCCTTAAATTCTAATAATGTTTTTACCGTGTTAAATTGTGCACCAACCCTTTTTTTAATTATCAACGCATAAGATCGATCCTTGAATCAAACTTAAAGTACAAAGATGGATCTATATTTGAAGCCGAGTATCACACAAATGTTGAGGTCGTGAAGAGAATCGTTGAGCATGATTTTGTAAGACACTGTGATGAGGGATGTCAAATTGAATTTACACGTTCTGAACGCAGACGAATGTTCCCCATCCAAGTCTAAAAACGGACAGAAATGTTAATTACATTCGTCGAGGTATCCGGAAGAACAGTAGGAATTTTTTTGCTGGGGAACGTTCACATAGAATTATATATATTCTATATATATGTATATATATATTCTAACTGCAATTCTCATTCGCATTTTACGATTTTATTAGAAAGTTTTAATAACGTTTCACCCTTTCGCGCAAAAATATCTGGAAGCTTGTGGAACGCGGAGTTCTGTGTGACTTTCGTTACGTTTTTCTATCACCGACAGAGAGTACAGTTTCATCCGATTTTCATGAACTCGGATACTTACACAGATCCATAAGTTTGCATAAAATCCTGCTGTTCTGCAATTACCAGGATATTACGCAGGAATTTTTATGCAGAGGAAAGAAAAGTCTGACCATGCCAAGGTTGGGTGATTCCACAGCGAATTTTCTGCACGACAGCAAACAAGTACATTTCCCGGTTGAGACATCAAATATCGTCGGAATACGTGCTATCCGGTGTTTGGTTGCGTGTACCTACGCTGAAAAATATTTTTCCGCGGAATTTACACCGGGGGCCGACCGACTGCGGTTCTCTCGTGACGTTTATCCACGAAAATAATTAATGGGAGCGCGCCGGAGGAAGTCGATATCTTAAGAAAGGGGAGAAACGTTTCCGGCCGGGGAGCAACAATATCTCGGGCTCCACCGATGCAGGTTGTTAGCGATCGTAAATCTTCCATCGAGTCGCTTCCACTTTTGAGAAAGTCGGATCATGATGTGGTCTCCTTTCCCGTCTTACAACTTGCTCAAAATCGAAATCATGCTAAACCCTTTGGGACGTACTTCGGTCAGTGCTTTCAGCAGATCTGCTTCAGAAAATAATGACAGTCTTACCGATCAAATCAAATCCAATCAAAGTAGGATACCCAATAAGTATTTCCAATGATATTAAGGGGGAAGGGTACCCATGTAAATTTCAGATTTTAGAGTATTTATCGGTGTTACCTACCTCTGTGCAGAAAAAAGTGTTTTTTTGTGGTAACACTGATAAACATACATATGTATCAGCCTAACGCTTCAGTTTTGCTATGATTCCACGTTTTTTTCTTTTGTTTATTAATATCTTGGATCCGAGTGGATTCAAGCCTTTCATATGTTTGTTGCAATGATTCCACGTTGACAGTCCTGACTAGGCGCCATCTCGTCTAACTAGCTGAACTAAAATTGACTCTAGACTTGTTCTGCATCGGAGAGGACCTCTGTCTTCATGAACGTAATATGGGGAAATCTCTGTTATGCGAATGCAATCACGGGAACAGATTTTTTATCCTTATACGAGCATATTGTTAGCTGCACAAAGGTTTATTTGATAGAGGAAGGGTAAATGCACCGCGCTGAACAGCATGTCGTCCAAAAAATCTTTTAGAGATAGAAAAATATATTGGAATCTGCGAGTATTTTTCTCGATTTTTACTCTACTTTGGACGCTTATATTATTAGATATAAACATAATCTTAACCTTCCTCTTTAGAATGAGCACTCACTCTTTGAGCCCAAAATCCGCTCAAATACGGACAAAAAATCTATTCCCGCAAACCCATGTTTCGACCCAAAATCTAGTTGTTAGATTCTAGTTCCTTTCTAGTTTTGTCACGAGTCTACCCTTCCCCCTTAAGCAGCACCAGTATATTCAAACAACGCGATTATAATTTGTTTTCTTCAAAATTATTAGGTTGGCAACTAAATTCAACAAATTGAAAAATCGCTCGAGACACGACAAAATATTATTGAATCCAATGGGACATGTTTCAATTGAACATGATCAATTGTGCAATTATAATACATACTTCTGTTCAAAAAAATGCGAAGGAACTTACTGCTAACCTAATATTTTGAATTTGCATTCTGTGCATTATTAAAAAACGAAACGAACTTCGCTGACAAACTAATATACAGATTGATGTAGATAAAATAAGGAAGAATACAGAAACCAGTTCGGATAATCGAAGTTCCACCGTATGTAGGTCGTTTGAGTGACAAGTCCGAGAATTTCCATCGTCAAAGGCTGAAGTCTAAAGGTACGACGACGATGAGAAGCGTGAAATTTGACGGGTAGATGAAGAGGATAGTGGTTCGATCGTTGGCCCGATTTTCCCCGTTATTTTTCCGTTTTTCTCTATTTTTCCAGGCGGCGGCGGCGGCCGGCCGGCCGACCGGGGTGAAAAGGGGATTTCATTTAAAGCGAGAAAGTTTCGCCGATAAAATCCGCGAGCCGTGGCCCGCCTCTTCGTAGGATTCTGTTTATACGTTTATGCCGGACGCGAGTGTTTGTTTGTTCCGGCGCGGAGTGGAGCCGAGCCGAGCGGAGCGGGGTTGAGCGGCCGCACTGTATTTGCACGGTCGACCAAACCGAATCAATTTCTGCTTTTGGTTTCAGTGTCCACGTACGATGGCGAACAATTAAACTTGACGAAGATCACGCGCAACGAAATGGGCGCGTACCTCTGCATCGCGACCAATGGCGTGCCACCGACAGTCAGCAAGAGGATCACCGTCGACGTCGAATGTGAGTGGATTTCCAGATAACTATTATCATTCCGGCCGCGCGCGTACCGAGCCTCGTACACCGACATATCTTGCATTTTTAAATTACCGGTGCAGCGACCGCGTTCTCGAAACGACGAACGTCGTGCGTGGTTTTCCATTTGCAATATTGCTCATCGACCGAGCCAATATTGTTGTTGAATAAAACTCGATGAGGTACAATAGTTGTGCAACGACGCCTGAAAATTTTGGTGAGAAGTCCGTTCACTTTGTTCACTTAGTTTTCGCTTGATTTGCTTGATTTCCGACTGACAAAGAAAGGTCATTGAATTCATCAAATTCAAGCATTACTCTTCGAAAAGATGACTGTTATAATCTTTGACACTAAACCTTTTTTTTTTTTTTTTGGATGAGGGGGAACCGGTAGAACACGGGGGTGCCGTAAACCCCCTCACCCAAGGACACCCGAATTCTCGGAGTCCTTTCTGTCGCATTTCGACGCTACGCCGACCCTCCCGACCCGCTCTCCGCATACTGAGAGGACGGCTGTAGCCCACCTCCACGCCTGTTCTTTGCTCTCAAGAACTTTGACGCTAAACCTACCGCCTCCGGTCAAATTCACCGGTTTCAGATTGATTATTCTACAATCATAGAAGTTATAAATTACTGTTGCCTGGGGTGCCCAAATGATTGAATATCTTTAAATTTCAATCGAGCACCCAAATGTTAAGGTTGGAAAAATTTCGGTAATATAATTTTTCCCACGCGGATGTAACAATCATCGGGTCGTGGATCGCGAACATTGAGAAAACATCGAGTGAAACGAAGAGTGCGATTCGACCATGATCGGGTTCTGGATTATCGGCGTGGATGGGGGGGGGGGGGGGGGGGGTTTTGTTTAAATTTCATTCGTCGAATTGCAGCCGTCGCGACGCCACTCGCGCGACGGTGGCCGGTTGGTCGTGTAGGATTCGTCGAGGGGTAGAAAAGAGGAGGATGCGAGGGTGGCAGGGAAACGGCGGGCAGATGCGCCGTTAGGAAAACCCGAGGGAAATACCGGTAGCTCCGCGCGCGCGTCCCGCCGCTTCTGGTCATTTTTCCCTTTTATGCGTTCCATTCGTTCGTGTCACTTGGCACACCGGCGTGTGCGTGCCGAGGAACCGGCGGGCCCTGGGACAGGTCGAATAGTGTCCTTTGAATATTTAGAGGAGCGCAGACATATTTTATTTAGCCCCGGCAAGAAAACACTGGCCGTCCGACTCGCTCCCTCGAAGCGCTCCAACATTTTTGTTGTTCCCTCTGCCTGCCGCTCTTCTCCTCCCAGCACCCCTCGCACTCCTCTGAATAATTTTTATCTGTTCCCGGATGCGACGGGGTTCTTCTGTCTCCGAGGATCCGCTCACCTCAAGAGCGCCGTTCCCGCAGCCGAAACGTAATTATCGCCGAATAGAACGCCGTGCGTTCTCTCAATCGGGCCGAATAATTGCAATCAGAATTAATTAATCAACGCTATAGGAAACCGGCGCGGCGACAAGGAGACGCCGTTTACCACAACCCCAGTCCTCCTAACACGGGCGCGTCTTGCACCTTCAGTGATATGCGCTTCAAACAAGAGCGCTCGCGTTTTCAAATCCGAAATTCTTCCGGTGAAAAACTCTCGGCGAACGCGAGCTCGCTCTCGAGCAGCTTTTCCACCAATCTCTACAGAATTATTCCAGTATTTTTTATGTTAATGTTTCGCGGATTAAATCCCATCAAAGTTGAAGCATTTGCATAAATCCGTAAATCCTCTGCCGCTCGGGTCAGCGTACAGTACCGAAATGAAATTTCCCGAGCGGAGTTGTAGTCGCGCGCTGGCAAAACGTGTCTGCGTGGAATAAAATATTCACGGATAAAATTAACAGAACACAAGTTACCGTGTTAATAATTTAATCGAGGATCAAATACGGGTTCTTCGGAATTAGCAATTTTGTTTTCCTGCGTCGGGAGCGTGGGAACCGTTTAACGTATAATAAAATCTCGTTGCGCGTGTTCGATGCTTTCGCGATAATGAGCGTAACGTGAAAGAATATATACAGTATTGCGTAATAGGATTATTTTTTCATGGGATAACGAACAACAAGCTGTTCGAACGGTGCACGAGGGATGAAAGAGCTTGATGGCGTTGTCTGACCACAAATGACGAAATCTACTTCGATACACCAATCAGAATATGAAAGAGAAGAAAGATGACAAAAATTTTGCAGTCGGTCACAACGTGTTGGAATTTATTTAAGAAACGAAGTTGACAAAAACAATCTACTTTTGCTTAGTAGGCACATTCGATCGCTTGACTTTCGAGCGCCTATACAAATGATACATTGTATCTATGCTGTCTGCGTCATCGAACTCTCAACTCTCATTTGTTTCTCACATCGTCGTCCGATTTTTCTAGAGCGATCGTCACTCGTGTCGTGTTTGTCGATCAGTAAAGACGTGCCTCGCAACGTGCCTTCAGAGACATATTAATTTCAATAAATTCTATTTCATGATTTAGCCAAGAGTGTGGTTTATTGTATACCCATAATCCAACACACCGAAATTCTTATAGCTAGAACACGTTCGTGTTTAGGATCAAAGGAACAGTCACTTTGTATTTTTCATATTTCTAACAATCTCCACTAGTTATGTTGGAAATGTTAGAAAGAAATTAAAAGACTTCAGTTGATACAGTGCCGGACAAAACGATAGGACATTTGATGTATTTGTATATTTCATATAACACGATAGTATATATGTACATATTACACGCCCTGTATATTAGATATGTCCTTCAAAAAAATGAAAAAAACGAGGTGCCGTCATCACCAGCAACTTTTCTAATGGTAATTCGACGATTCCCCAACACTATTTTCTTCGCTTCTTCAACGTTTTCATCAGTTGTTGACGCGCTGGGGCGTCCATAGCAAGCTTCGTCATTAACATCTTCTCGGCCTTCTTGGAAGAGCTTGTACCACTTATAAACATTTTCTTTACTCAGACTACACTCACCGTATGCCACTGTCAACGTTTCAAGTGTTTTGGAGCACTTAATTCCATTTTTTACACAAAATTTGATGCAAACAGCAGAAAATCGCCGAACACGCAAAACACTTCTAACCTTTATGCTTCTCGCAAACAAACAAAAAATGCTATTTAGCTGAAACTGTGAACATATGTTCGGGACGAGTGTACCAGCATAAGAAAAAACAGGAAACGAAAATCGACTGTAGGTATCCCGCGAAATTCAAAAAGTCACCTTTCTTTTTGATCACACCTGGTACATATTATCCTCAGCTTCTTAGATTCGTTAAAGAAAGAAACTCATGTTCCCGTAAATTAGCCAGACAATTTGTATTCCGCATACAGATTTGCAGTCTAAACTTTGTTGCTTTTAAGAATTAGCTTTTGAGTTGCTTTTCTTCTTTCTGAAGATTCTTTAAGAAAATTTTGAAGAAATCGACAGCCCTCAAACGGCAATACCTCGGCAACGATTCGGTCCACGGACGTTCCGTTTCTCGGTTAGGTTAATACCGACATTGTCGATAAGTTCGCGGAGCGCTGATGCCGGGAACAAAGGTCGGTTCGCAGAATGAAGGTGGTCCGGAGTCGGAGAGACGTGGATTGAGTCGATGGCGGGAAATGAAGAGAAGTATGCGTTAATTAGGGTCGGCGCAGGCAATTTGTGGATTTGCGGCGAGCTCGGCGCATACCGGCGCGGGCTGCGCTCGAGTATGGTTGCCGCGTGTCTTGTTGTTCGTCTACGGTTAACCTCTCGCGTTTGCCAGCCGGTTTCGTTCTCGTCGCGTTTAGGCTTGCTGCGACTTTTCGCCCGATTAATTGCGGGAATATCTATCGCAGGCTTTCCGACATAAGCTGCGTAGCTCGCCAAAGTTTTCCCGTCGTTTCGGTATTACTGTCTGTAGCAGTGTACACAAAATCATTGTGGGTCTTTGACCCCCGACGAAGCCAACCACGACCGAAAAGCTGCAAAAACTTTCCTATTCATCACGGTTTTGGTCAGAAAACTGCATATAACTATAAATATACGAAAACGCGCCGAATCTGCCATTAATTCAGGAAATTCGGATTCGATGCATTCATGACAAAAGTAACTAGATCGGAAAACTGTGAAAACATTTACGGAATCGAAAAATCTTGCTGCATTACCTCCAGCTGATTGAAACTATTGTAAAAAGACATAAATGGCATGCAGCTTCTGTGCCTTGCAAGTAATGCAGACAGATTGTATTTTGCAGAAAAATCCGTACTCTAGTAATCGTACAGAGGTCGTAGAGAACAACGCAGTTTCAATGTGGAGATTATTATTACGCTAAAATTTATTTGCTAGTATTTAACACGTTGAACGCCACGTCACCCATATCTGGGTGACGGCTGTTTCCGCAGGGGCCCCGTCACCCGTAAACAGGTGACACTATTCTTCGTCCAATTAAAGCAGGATTTTGGAGGTAATTTATAGTAATTTTATTTGTAACGCAACTACGACGAGTATAGACAATATAGGGTAACAATGAAGTATAAAGTAAACAAAAACAAACATTAAAAATATACTTATACTAATAATAAAATAAAATAATAAAATATAAAATATACTTGTATTAACAAATTATACGTATATTTAAATTTCTTTTTAAAATATTATAACATTTTATTAGTTACAATGGAATTCGTTAAAACGTTGTAAACATAATTGGGGTGATTCCGGACACTCAGGACAATACGTTATAGTCTTATGTATATTTTGTTTTGCTTCGTGGGGTTCGAAAGTTTTGGGCCCCGGGAGAAACTCTACCGATTCAAGAGAGAAATAAATTTCTGTGTAGCTTCTGTTTATTTTCATTATACAGCGGATTTAATTTATGGCAAAAATGAGTAGGCGTCATTTGAAACAGTTAAAACATTATTATTTTCGACTTATTAAACCTGTTAAGAAAGGAATTAAACTGTTCTCGCAACTGTGTGTGTGTCCTTTGCCGCGTTCCATCTTCAATCCTAAGAGAAAGTACCGCATTTTACAAGTGTCCAGGTTTCAAAATGACGCGTCAGCTATTCAAATACCTGAACCAGATTATAGCCACCGCCATCGTCCACAAGGAGCCCTCAAAACTAACCGGAACGACGAAGCGTGTGTCCATTTGGACCTGTTACTTTATTGTGCTTGATTCAATACGCGGTAGGCGCGTAACAACCCTGAATAAATTTGCCATTTCACTGCTTGGTTTCTGGAAAATCACGGGAATTGGCACCATTAAGATCGACAAAAACATGTTTAAACAAATCGGAGAATAACGGCAGCAAATAGTCGCGTGGAATACGAAGTGCTATAGCGCAGTTAACAAAATGAGTCGCGGAGTAAAAATTGGAGGGGTGCCGGTGAGTGTCGCGAACAGGAATGATAATTTTCCCTGGAAACTGTGGCGAGATCGCGCGGCAGGTGGAAGTCGGGAAAAAATCCGATAACGGAAGAATCCTTTCGCGGGATGCGGACGAGGGTCGTATCGCGTTTTCATCAGCCGGAGATCATGCAATTCGACTTTAGCCCGGACGATTGCAGCACGCTCGCCTAATCCGAGGTTCGGGCCCGGCAAAGTTTCCGGGCGAGTTTCTGTTTATTCCGGTCGAATTAAACTGCGGACAGGGCATGGTTATTTTCCGCGGCGCGAGCTATCCGGGCACGGTATTTACATTTGATCAATTCCGGACGAACGAGAGGACACCAAGAGACCTCCCCGTGGCGCGGCACTGGCTCCAGCGTGGCTCCAGCGTGGCTCACGTTAGAAAGAAACTTCGAGCCCCGATGGAGGAAAGTTTTTCGACGTGGGGCGCTGCTGCTTGATAGTCGTCGTTCGGCACACCGATGAACTCGGCCCCCCGTCCCGGTCGCACGAGTCGGAAAATTGTTCCGAAGCAACTCTATTTGCCGGCGAACCGGGCAGAGATGGCGCGATTATGTTAAACGACCAACCGTTAGCGTACCTCCGGCAACTTCCAGTTTCGTTTCGCCCCTGTGAAGTGTCGCGGACATTCGTCTGATCGATGCTCGACTCGATGCCAATTCGGTTCAACTAGGACTCCTGTCGGAGAGACTCCGTCGAAAATCGGAGAACTCCACCCAACGCCACCAACATTTTTAATCCTAAAATCCAGTTCCAGGTTTTTCGTTCCATGCAAATTCGACTTCTATTAGAAAGACGATATCAAACGCGAATTTCGCACCTGGGAACAACTTTTAACTGTAAAGACCGGCTTCGATTTTTTCGTTTTACGACTATTGAAATTGTAAAGCCATGACTTTTATCGGAGGGACGGTGTCGAGCGCGAATTTTCGCATCTGGAAATGACTTTTAAAGGTAAAGAGTGGTTTCGGATTTTTCGATTTGCCACCGCGGGAGTTGCAAAGGTCTCACTTTTATTGGGAGGAACGCGTCAAACACGAATTTTTGCAGCCGGTCATATAATGTTCGTTTCGCAACCGTCGATATTGTAAAGGCGGATCGATCTCGAAAATTGATCGTGGTGTGCGAGGCTCGTCTAGATCTAGATCGATCGGTAGACTGCGGATTTGTATGCATTTATAGTAAAAATAAATAGATGCAATTCAATCTTCATTGCAATCGAGTGGAAAGAATTGTTGCTTCCGCATAAAAATTCTCAGTCTATCAATCAGCATCACTGTCTCGCGATCGAGCGGGACTGGCGAGAGTTGTTAAGTGCTAACCTTGGTTAATTAATGTTAAAGTTTCACCGATGATCTTCGTACCGAATCAGCTGGTGGGCGCGCCAGCTGGCACCAACGTCACTATCGACTGCCAGACAGAAGCTTATCCAAGGGCGATGAGCTACTGGTACATCGATAAGGAGATGATACTCTCGAACAATAAGTTCAAGACGATCTTCACGGAGAACAGTTACAGGACGAACATGAAGCTCACCATTAACAACGTGCAGGCTGGCGACTTCGGAAACTATCGTTGCATCAGCAAGAACTCGCTGGGCGAGACCGAGGGCTCGATTAGGTTGTACGGTAAGATGATGAACGATCACCGGCCATGGTTACCTACACCTGGCATCTCAGCAGTTTTCTCTTAGCAAATCCCCCATTAACTGGCCGCTGGAATCAACCGAATTGTTTAAGATCTCTTCCCATTTATTTATAATATCGTTCCATGCGCCTAGTTCCAGGCTAGCGTTGCGCGATCAAACAACTCTTCGCTGTCCTAAATACGTCACGTTCCTTTTCAGCTTCGAATTAACACTCGAAGCTGTTTCAACGTCAAAATCGAGACATTTCTTCCGGTCTAGAATATTTATATTCTAAACGATTTTACATTTTATACGTATGAAATTGTTAGAGGTGTGCGGGAACCCGGGAATTTCCGAATCCCAATGCTGGGAACGGGATGGGAAGACTCGTATCGTGTCGGGACGGGATCCCGAAAGTGTTCGGTTATTCCGAAAATGTTCGGTTTTCCCGAGAATATTCGGGATTCCCCGGGGTGTTCGGGTTTCCCGTGAATTTTTTCGGGATTTCTGATAATTGATCTCTTCTTATCGATCGTAAAATGTTCGAATAAACTTAGAATAATTTTATCGGCGCCACGGTTCGATCAAATTCTACACAATATAGAGTGTTACGAAACAGCTAGAATTTGATCGAACCGTGGCGCCGATAAAATTATTCTAAGTTTCTGATAATGTACGGAATCTTTTAATATTGTTTTTTAATCTTTATCTATGCTACAAGAGTCTTTTATATAATTTCGTTTTTCGAAATATCGTGTAAAGAGAAGTCACGCGTACAGTTGCCATCGCGAAAACAGTAAACATAATGTTATTGGTTATTTATTACCGTTGAGATTCGTGGTAAAAGGATAAGAAATAATGTAAAGTTAGAAATATAAATGTAGTTTAATGAAGGTGGCAATAGCCAGTCAGTATCAAGTAGTGTGTTTTTTGTTTTCTACGTCTTTTGCCATGCGCGGCGCGCCGTTCTCACCCGTGCTCGTCTCTCTGCACAAAAACGTCTTTTGTCACTAGATGGCAACACAAATACCGAAATTCGATATAAGATCAAGATTATTGTATTTACCAATATATCCAACAATTACAAACTATATTTTCAAAATCCTCTACAGACAACGTAAATTTCTGTCCAGGTCCCATAACTTTACCTACTTTCTATAAAAATATGCATTTGCATAAACATGCCCTGTCTAGTTATAAATTATCAAGTTAAATAAAACTTAATGGTTTATTTAGATAAATCTAACACTGCGGTCATATTCAAGAAAACAAGACACATTTTCGAATCTCAGCATTTTAAGAAATCCCGAACATTTTGGGAAATACCCGAAAATTTCAAGATCCCGTCCCGATCCCGTCCCGATCCCGCACATCTCTAGAAATTTTAATTTAGCAATTCATTAACCGTTAACTGGTATACCGGTGTCTCTCGTGACCCCAACAAAATATCTGTACACTAGCTTTCGCTGCTGTGTTACACGAGAATTGCGAACATCAACATTTTTTCAACTTCTTTAAGACATTTGGATTATTTAGTCTGAAGTAATATACTTAAAATTGTATGAAAAAAATGTCTACAAAATTTTAGAAAGGTCCTGGGACGATACTTTATAATCTGACTGAACAAGTATGAGAAATAAATTTTGACAAAATTTTGAAAATGTCCTACGATGATATTTTATAATCTGACTAAACACTATACCACTTACGGGTTAAATGGAAACAAATTTATTATCGTAAATAGTGGTTTGAATATTCGTGTGGTAATTAGTATTGGCGCTTTAGGGTCGCCATTAAAGTATAAATTAACTGTTATGTTATTAGAAACGATCCATTGTAATTTATTATTATTTTAGCTGGTTCCAAATGAAAAATCGCGAAGCTCGCGAATAGACTGGGGATTTTACGCATTTGTGATAAAAATGAATAGATCAGATACAAACAAGGTGAAAATATCTAACGTATTTGAATGTCCTGTACTATTTCCAATCCACATCAAAATTCGCAGTCTATTCACAAAATTGTGCAATCCGCACGGCTAGGTGTATTGTTTAGCACACTGGTGGGTCCTAGATCGCGGTCTCTGATCCTCTAAAGTTCGATCTGTCCCTATCGGTTATGCAACCGTGACAGAGCGCGACCATAGTTTGTAGCGAGTAGGCTCAAAGAGTGCAGAGAGTTCAGAACGTATAATTTTTGTTTCAGAAATTCTGAAGCCGTCCGCGGCGCCGAAGGCCACGGAGATCAAGAGCAGCGCCAACAAAGAAGGTGAGAGAGCCTCGTTGAATATCATTTCGCACAGCTCCAGCCCCGAAATCGATCATCTCTCGCTTCCCTCTTCGGAACGAACGCTCGTTAGCTCGCCGGCTCTCCACGGTTTTATTTCCAAAAATCGACTATAGCTCGCGCGGTTTAGCGGATAGAGAGATATAGAGAAAGAGAGAGAAGATAGAAAAGAGGAAGATAGAAAAGAGAGAGATAGAAAAGAGGGAGATAGAGAAAGAGAGAGAGAGAGAGAGTGCAGGTGGGCGCCACGAAGAAAAACAATGCGGAAATTACACAGCTGAGCGAACGACCGGAGTCGAGCTCGTTTCCCAACGGGAGAACCGGTTTCGAGAAGAGGGAACGGTGGAAAAGTTCGCGACCATGAATCAGCCTTTTATCGCGCTCCTCGAACGATTATTAAACGCCATACGGGATGGAATAATTCCGCGAAAGATCGACCCGTTTGCCGGTTGAACGCAAACAATTCTCTCGTCGTATCGATTCGTCTCGCGCCTGTTCCGAACGACCGAAGATCTTCGTTCCAGAACAAACGTTCACAGCTCTTTCCCTCTCGCGCGAGATTCGCATTTTCGCTAAATATCTCCGCAATTCGAGCTCGAACATCACTTTGTTCCCTTCTTTAAAAGTCCCTCAAAGCGGTTTTGAACGTCAGGTATATTCCCGCCTTTGCAGCAAAAAATTCTAAAGATCCGAATGAAATGAACGTCCAACTCTCTTGGTCCACTATTTAATTAATTAGCAGATGCAGTCCGCGTTATCCTTTGCGCGAAAGATTCCCGGAAACATTCAAAAGATTCTTGTTTGTTCGCTGGATATGATCGGCAGACTGTGCTCGGAGCTCTTTGAAAGTTTCCATTCCCGTACATTAATTTGCGAAAATGATTTCTTAGTTTCTTCATTTTCTTCGAGAAATAACGTCGGCGTTTGCGAAATTAACATATCTACAGAGCCTATTTGCAGGGTAACTAACACTATGTAGCCTTATAAAAATGACAAGATTAAATTTATTTGAACTTTGCACGGTTCGTATTATAATATCTGCTCTATTCGGTATATTCAATCATTTACCACGAAAGCATCTTTATAATTTCAATAATTGCAAAATAAAAATATGGAAACGGCCATTCGATCGGTGGTGATAGGTTTAGCGCCAATATCTGGCAGTTATTTTCAGAAGTTCAAAAAATCTATAGTCTAAACTTCTCGGGGTTCTTTTTTCAACTGTTTTATTTCGCAGCACTTAATGCGTCTAGTATTCCAATCTTTCCTAAAAAAATCAGTGCTATGCGCCTGGATCTGGATCCGTCTCGAGGGTAGGAACACTTTAGGGGATCCTGGGCCCGGGAACGTAATCTTTACATGACTCGAGGCCGAACGACGGTATGTGCTCGCACATTGGCCGGTGTATTATTAAAGCAGCACGAATAAGTTGGGCGGATGCCTAGGTCAGGTCCCTGTGGCTCTGGCCTCGGTGTTCTCGCAGCGAAACCAATCTCAATACGCTGCATTATTAACGCCATACAAGGCTCGGCCGCGACCGTATTACCGCCATTAAGCTTCGCAATTTTACCTAACCGCCCCACCTGCCCGGATTATTGTAACACCGTACCCTTCACTGAGCCACCCCCCCCCTCTCTCTCTCCCTTATGTTACCTTCCATCGAGTAATTGTAACCGGCCGGATTTTCACTTGGGACAAGATCCGAAAAGTTGCGGAGCAACCTGGCTGGTGCTGCACCTTCCGGGCAAGTTCGATTGTTCGACAGTTGCAATTTTAAAGTACTCGGTAATTGTTCTCGCGAAACAAAGCTATTCGAAGCTAAGGTCTCGGATGTTTTTAGCTGTGGCACTTCATTCCAGAATTCCGTAGATCGCATATTTCTAGTTTTTCACCACCTTGAACGCCGCTTCTATACAATGAACCTTTGCGCTGTTCAATTCTGAATTTCACAGTTCAATTCTTCTTTCGCCGAAGTAAGTCGCTCTCATTATATACAATCTTTGATTACGCATAAGATTTATCCATTTTAATCCTTATCCATCCCTGAATTTGACAGTTTTCTTTGCGTCTTGACAAACAATATTTGGCGTACATCATTTTCTTCGTCAATGGATAATAAATAAATGTATTTGAACCCCATCTCATCTAATCTCGTTCCTTCGAATGAAGTCATTCAGAAGTATGTTGGTATTCATTTTTCCGCTATGTTTACCTTTTACGATTGCACAATTTGATACCAAAGAACAAACTGAGCTTACAAAACGAGATACTTTATATCGATCTAAATCTAAATGAGCTCGGAAAAATCGAAATGAGAAAAGTGTTAGATAAAATCATTGGGGTGACTCGATCTGGGAAGATCGAATCTTTAAGTTTTCTTTGCGTCTTGACAAACAGTATGTGGCGTACATCATTTTCTTCAACAATGCGTAATAAATAAATGTATTTGAACCCCATCTCATCTAATCTCGTTCCTTCGAATGAAGTCATTCAGAAGTATGTTAGTATTCATTTTTCCGCTATGTTAACCTTTTACGATTGCACAATTTGATACCAAAGAACAAACTGAGCTTATAAAATGAGATTTTTTATATCAATCGAAACTTAAATAGCTCGGAAAGTTCGAGCTGAGAAAACTTAGATAAAATAGATAAAATCATTGGGGTGAGTCGATTTGGAAAGATCAAACTTCTAACAATAGTTACCGCGTGAAAATGAGTATCGACGAGCAGGCGGTTAGTTTGCCGGCGATCTAATAATTCCGTATTAGACGAGACACTCATTAGCCAGCCTTTTGCTCGCACAAACACTTCGGGAATCGCTGAAGCGCGTTAGTAAACAGCGCTGCATGCACTACAATTAGGAATCAGCGGGAACGTTCTACACGTGCGACGGCCAATTATCATCGACTGATGTGTATCGACCGCGTGTGTGTTAGAGATAGAGGTTGGTACACATTCCTCGATCACGTACCGCGTTAATAGCGCAGAAACTTACGTTTCCAAGAACAAGGCAACCACAGTACCATGAATCGTTTGTATCATGCCGCGGAAACAACGCGGGCTTTCAAACTTGTAGCCATCAGCGTTTAATCGCTCTGCTGTGACACAGTATTCGAGTCATCCAGATAACTGGTTTTAAAAATCCTGTACTCTATGGGAATCCGTTGTGAACGCATTCTTCCAAACTCAAGAGAATTACTGCACTGTGTAATATTAAAATTATCTCCGTAGCAGTCTTAAAAATTAGATAACTCGTTTTAAAAATCCTGTACTCTATGGAAATCCGTTGTGAACGCATTCTTGCAAACTCAAGAGAATCACTGCACTGTGTAATATTAAAATTATCTCCGTAGCAGTCTTAAAAATTAGATAACTCGTTTTAAAAATCCTGTACTCTATGGGAATCCGTTGTGAACGCATTCTTGCAAACTCAAGAGAATTACTGCACTGTGTAATATTAAAATTATCTCCGTGACAGTCTTAAAAATTAGATAACTGGTTTTAAAAATCCTGTACTCTATGGGAAACCGTTATGAACGCATTTTTGCAAACTCAAGAATTACTGTACTGTGTAATATTAAAATTATCTCCGTGGCAGTCTTAAAAATTCGTCAGTCAACAAAGAACTCCATTTCTGTAAATGAAGAGGCAGTTTCATCTCCAAGAAGTATTTACCTTGAAGTAGACGTAGTTCTCCAATTTAACACGTTCCGTGCCGAGCTGTTTTTGCTCGATTTTTCATTGAAGCCATTTGGTTTGTTCTATACTGCATTTTTTATAATACCTCATTCTTTTGGTCGAAATATTCTACAGTCTTAAGATGCCTCTACTTGACTTTTGAATAAATTTTTCAAAAATTCTTCGTCTTTCAATGAGAATTCCAGTCGGCCTGAACAGAAAGTTCAGCACGGAACGTGTTAAGTGCCATTTTCTAATTAGACTGCACAATATCATAATCATCGCCGAGACAATTGTTTTGAAAAATTCTTTAGTCATCGAGGAACTCCGATTTCTGTAAATGAAGAAGCAGTTTCATCTCCAAGAAATATTTATCTCGACATATGAAGCGGAAGTAGTGTTCCAAGTACCATTTTCTAAGCAGTTTGCACTGTACAGTATTTTGAAATAATTTTCAGTCATCGAAGAACCGAGCATGTGACCTTAAGATCGGCGAAGATTTGTGAAAATAGTTTTGAGCAAAAATTACATTACGTCCTCATGTCGTAACGAACAGTTCGCTTTTGACTCATGATTTCTTTAAGAAGTTTGTTCCTCTCGATAAGTAGAACACGATGCAATCACAAAAAATTTTGCTTGAAAAAAGTCGATCAAGAGTCGACAAGATAATTTTTGCACAAAACTTTTTTTAACAAATCTTCGACGATCCTAAGGCGTAGAATCATGCTGTAACGGATTTTACACATAATTTGACAGTCTGTGCATCAAAGTACCCATTTGGTAAGCTGATAATTAAGTTTGCAAAATGATTGGCTACCCATTTTCTCTCTCGGTGTCGGTATACGTCATTGCGATTGGATTAGCGGGGAAAAAGGGACAAGACGGTCGCATAATGGTGCGTCGCGCCGGGTACAGCTTTTATGCGACTGCAGTTTCGCGGTAATACGGTTAATGATTGACTGCCCGGATGCCGGGAAAGTTTCGCGAAACTAGCCGGTGGCTCGTGTTCGTCGTTTCGCCGCGCGGCGCCGGCTCGAAATCAATCTTAATATTAGCGAATTATTAATGACCCGGGCAGCAAGCGCCATAACTCACAGGCGGGGACGTTAAGCGCCACCGAACAGTTTCCAATGGGTCCGCCTTCGCCCTTATCTGGCCAGATAAGATTCGGGATGGCAGCGACACCATCAAAATTTGATATATCGGAACACGCTCGCTATATGGAACAGCGACATCGTTGAAACCTGAGGTGACCGCGCGCGCACCTAGAAAAGCAGATAATAAATCTTGCCGCGCGGAATTACGTGTATTTGCTGTGTTACACACGAGTTTGTCCAAACAATGCTGCACTCGGACGCACGACGAAAGTTCCTGCACCGAATTATTCTCGTGCCGAATGCGAGCGAATATTCCTGCAATTTCACAACCTTTTAAACACCATTTCGCACCTCGGCAAGAATAGGGACATAACTAAAAAGTACACTTTTCTCAAAATAACGATTCTAAGAAAAAAATAAAATTTTAAGCATCTTTAACCTAGCAGAAAAATATTTTTGCTAGTGAATTCTGGTAGGCTCTACAAAATGATATTTTGGAACCACCGTCAAATGCCACTACAAATATAAACTAGCTCGAAAAGAACACTGACATAACTACAAAATTCCACTGTTCTCAAAATAACGATTTTAATGAATTATAAAATTTCAAGGACCTTTAATCTCGCAGAAAAATATTTTTCGAGGTAAATTCAATTAGGCTCTATAAAATGATATGGACGCCACCGTAAAATGCCACTACAAATATCAACTAGTTCAAAAAGAAACCTGACATAACTAAAAAGTGCACTCTTCTCAAAATAACGATATTAAGATAATTATAAAATTTCAAGCACCTGTAATCTCGCAGAAAATATTTTTGAAAGTGAATTCAATTAGGCTCTATAAAATCATATGAACGGCACCGTCGAATGTCACTACAAATATAAACTAACTCAAAAAGTACACTGACATAACTAAAAAGTGCACTCTTCTCAAAATAACGAGGTTACAAAAATTATAAAATTTCAAGCATCTTCCATCTTTAATCTTGCAGAAAAATATTTTTGAAAGTGAATTCAATTAGGCTCTACAAAATGATATGGACGCCACCGTCAAATGCCACTACAAATATAAACTAGCTCGAAAAGAACACTGACATAACTAAAAAGTGCACTCTTCTCAAAATAACGATATTAAGAAAATTATAAAATTTCAAGCACGTTGCACCTTTAATCTTGCAGAAAAATATTTTGGAAAGTAAATTCAATTAGGCTCTACAAAATGATATGGACCCCACCGTCAAATGCCTCTACAAATATGAACAAGCTCAAAAAGAACAGTGACATATCTAAAAAGTGCACTCTTCTCAAAATAACGAGGTTACAAAAATTATAAAATTTCAAGCACCTTGCACCTTTAATCTTGCAGAAAAATATTTTTGAAAGTGAATTCAATTAGGCTCTACAAACTGATATGGACGCCACTGTCAAATGCCTCTAGAAATATGAACTAGCTCAAAAAGAACACTGACATAACTAAAAAGTGCACTCTTTTCAAAATAACGAGGTTACAAAAATTATAAAATTTCAAGCATCTTGCACCTTTAATTTTGCAGAAAAATATTTTTGAAAGTAAATTCAATTAGGCTCTACAGAATGATATTATGGACGCCACCGTCAAATTACACTACAAATATAAACTAGCTCAAAAAGAACACTGACATAACTAAAAAGTGCACTCTTCTCAAAATAACGATTTTAAGAAAATTATAAAATTTCAAGCACCTTTAATCTCGCAGAAAAATATTTTTGGAAGTGAATTCAATTTGGCTCTATAAAATGATTTGAACGCCACCGTCGACTGCCACTACAAATATGAACTAGCTCAAAAAGAACACTGACATAGCTGCCTTTTAGTGGTTCGATCAGGACAGAGATATGATATTTGCTTTCCATCTTCAAAATCATTATTTTTTTAGTTGTGTCACTGTTCTCGCCGAGGTGCGATTTGTTTCGCTGCCTTCCTCCTTTCTTGCGTCTGCTGTCAGTTGCTCGAGTAATTTTCCAAGCAATCTTTGCAGAAACTGTTTCTTCTGCACAAAGATTCACAGTCTAATCATTACCAGCATGCCCGTATATTACGATGCAATGGAACGGGAATTCTACTGTTCACCGACAATATTTTACGTCTAGAATATCATCGCAGTTATTAGATTTTGCTAAATCATTGCAAGACCGCACTGCGAAGCAACCCATGACCCGGTTAAGAATATGATCGACTTCTGAACGGAGTTGTTAATTCCATGTTGAAGTTAGTTCGAGGTTCTCGGGCCACGGGGAATAAATCGATTCAACGATTCTTTGCGGTCCGAAACGGATGACGTGCCGCGAGACCCCGGGAACATTTTAATTTTCTATCGCGGGCATTACATTGCCGGTGACCCAATTAGCCTTATTTAAAATTCAATTACCGGTGTTGCCGGGACGCGACTGAATCACGGATGCGGACGAGATTGCGTCGATCACGGGTGCGCCACGATAGATTTCCAGCGGAATCGGCGTCGATCCACAAGAGCAAATCGACGATTTACAGCTCGCGCCGACGCGACGTCTGTTGTCGCGGGAGAGAGAGATCTGCCTGCCGCGCCGTCGGAGAGATCTTGACCGGGCTTCCATTTTGCATAATGGATGCGTTTAACACGTTCGCTGCCATGTTACACGCTCCCTCCGATTGTACAGGCTGCACCAACATACGAGCCTGCGTTTGCGAACGCACGGACGCTTCGCAAAATAATTTTCAATCAAGCTAACCCAGACCTACCGTTTCCTGCTAAATGTACGGGGTGTATAAAAAGTAATGGTCATCCGTCCTAGGGGTGAATCTACACCTCTGGATCGCGGGATATTTGTAAGAGAAACTTGCCGCACAATTGTTATTACAAAGAAAATTGTTGTTAAAGAATTTTTTTACATCAACGCCTTCTACTCATCGAACAGTGAAAAAGATTGAAAGGAGCCGTATGTCGCAAACAAATAGTTATTGAGATATAAGCTGTTAAAGTTTTTGCAAAATTTGATTGTGTGGAATTATACGTATAGACTAAAGCCTACCACCACAGACCGCACGCCCGTGTCGATGAGACAGAACATGATCGTAATTTAAAGGGACATTCGACGCTAGGCCCGTACCAAGCGATAGTCTCCCTGCCCATTCGGATCATAAATTTGAAGTAGCAAAATATGAAAGAATACCTTATATCCATTTTTATACATACGGATAATAATCCTGGGTTATAAAATACTAATGTCAAGCATAGGTACTTACAAATGTTTCAGAATCTTCTGTTCCTCCGTCGGATCAACAGGACACTGCCATTTGCGCGAATACGTCTTAACTTCACACTTATTAATTAAAACACACTTATTAATTAAAATACACTTAAAAATTAAAAAAACACTTATTAATTAAAACACACTTACTATCTAATTCTCCACACTTATTCAGGTGTGAAGCACAAAACAACACATTATCGAACATCGTGACAGCGAACGGGAAGAACTCCGACCACGGTCAAGATAGTACTGCGGTTGTCACCTCGATTTTCCGTGAATGTTTAAGGGTGGATTTAGGTGGGGAAATGGTTGCGTTTATCTTAATTGGACCGGGGGTGTGTCGAAAGGATTTTAGATTGAGAAGTGGGGAAACTGTCACAGCCTAACCCAACCTGCCCTTTTGGTATTGTCTTCGGTCGTCAATAACGAGATTTATAAGGGTAGTCCGCTCGTCGCTTCGATGGATACGTCGCACGTGTTGTCCATTTGTCGGGGTTGAAGATTCGCATGCGTGTTTTGTTTGCTATAACGACCTTTACAGGTATATCGACTAATCCGCTGAAGGAACGGTGAGGTACGGTAACATTGTATAATACAGGATTAATATTCTTATAACAATGGATATAAGGTTTCATATTTTGCAACTTCAAATTTATGATCCGAATGGACAGGGAGTCGAGACATCGTACGGGCCTAGCGACGAATGTTCCTTTAAATATCGTTTGGCTCGAGGCACGCACACGATTATGTTCTGTCTCATCGACACGGTCGGGTGGACTGTAGTACAGTAAAGTCGCGTTTACTGTCCGCGATCGTGTACGCGATCACTGTCCACTGCCTACCCCCTCCACTGTCATGCTTTCCTTCTCTACGTACGGCTTTCTTTTGAACTTTCGGCGCGATCGGCGCGATAGACAGTTATCAAAATATAATATCGGTATGCGATCACTGTCCGTGCAGAACACAGGCTGTCGGACAGTAAACGCGACTTTACTGTAGTAGGCTAATATCTATACGTATAAGGCAACACAATCAAATTATGCAAAAACTTTGGTGGCTTCTTTCAAACTTTTTCTCTTCTCGATGAGTAGAAGGCGTTGATTATTAACGTTACATTAAATGTGACTGATGTGTATAGTATTATAAATGTAACAAGATTAGATTTATTTATATTTTGCGCGATTTTTACTATAATATATACTGGAGTCAAAAAATATATTCAATAAATTCCCATGGAAACACCTTTACATTTTCAATAATTGTCAAATAAAAAATCTGAAATGGTTCATTAGATCCCCGTGGTAGGTTTAGTGTTAAATAAAATCGCTTCGGTTTCTTTGGAGCAGAAGAAGATCCTTTTGTGTACCCGATCTAACGACCTAACCCGGGGATACGTATAATTTCACACAATCAAATATTTAACCGTTTATATCTCAATAACTATTTGTTTGCGACATATGGCTCCTTCCAAACTTTTTCTCTTCCGAATGAGTGGAAGATGTTGATGTAAAAAAACTTTAACAACAATTTTCTTTGTTGTAAACAATTTTGCGGCTAGTTTCTCTTACAAATGTCCACCGAACCAGAGGTGTAGATTCACCCCTAGGACGAATAACCATTACGTTTTATACATCCTGTACAGGGTTATCCAAAAGTTCCTTCAGGATGTTGTATGAGAATATTTGTCAAATGCCATTTTTGTTTCTTGTCACTTTCTTGTATTTCTAACCTACAACGATAAAAATTTTAACAATGGAGTCGTATACAATTGAATAGCGTGTTAAAGTTATTAAAATTTATTTTGAAAATCAGTGTTAAATAAAAAAATACGCGTCGTTAATTATATAATTTTCTCATTATACATAATCGTTCGTCTGAGCAAACAATTCGGAATTTGGTTAAAAAATTTGATGAAACTGGATCTGTTCATGATAAACCAAAGTCTGGCAGGCTAAAACAGCACGTTCGAATGAAAACATTGCTGCTGTTCGTAAAAGTGTTGCTAATGACCCATCAACATCAATTCTACGTTGTTATCAAGAATTGAATATTTCGTATGGCAGTTTGTGGCGAATTTTGTATAAAGATTTGCATTTGCATGCGTACAAAATTCAATTAACACAAGAATTGAAAGAATGTGAACTTTATTGCGATCGAAATTCAATGGTCTATTAATTTCAAGGAATGGTGATGTGAATTGGCCACCTCGTTCGTGTGATTTGACCCCATTGGACTTTTTTCTTTGAGGTTATGTGAAAAGCAAAGTTTATGCCAACAATTCATGACCTGAAAAACAACATTAGAAATGAAATTGGTGAATTAAACGAGCAAATATACCAAAATGTCATCGAAAATTTTGATGTTCGAATTGATGTCTGTAAACGTGGTCGTGGTGGTCATTTGGCAGATATCGTCTTTCACACATAATTGTCATAGATGGTACCTGATAATTAAATAAAAATACCAATAAAATTAAAAATAGTATGTTTTTTATTTTAAAAAAACTTCCTATAGTCTATTTTGGATAATCTGTTATACAAAATTAAATAATCGCGTAGGACTTCTGGGGTGGTAACCGCCATGTTCGGAAAGTACGCTCTGTTCACGGAAATGTAATAACTGGCCTGCGGATTTTATGCATCTATAATAAAAACGAGCAGGTACAATTTAACCCTTTGCACTCGGAGCTATTTTAACTGGAAAATTAAACATTTCCTGCGATCTAGAATATTTCCATCCTGTATGATTTTTTAAATTTGGTAGATATGAAATTGATGTAATACCTCATACAATATTTAAATGTTGAGTAATTGATTAGATACCGACAGATCTAACAATGTAAACAATATTTTAATTAATAGTACAGCAATTATTAATGTCGCCTCAGAGGCGCGCGTCACTCGAGCGCTAAGGGTTAAGGCAGCAGCTAAATTAAAAGAATTCGAGAACGTCGATGTATTAGTTTCAGGTTATTAAAATTATTTTCAGCCAAGAACAGGCGTGGTATAGGCGGCACCCTCCCCTTCGGTATGCGGCTAGCGGGTCGGGGGGAGGGTATCTCCTCTCTAAGTGGGAGACAAAGGGGCCAGTATCCATCGCTGGTACCCTGGGTGAGGGGGTTTACGGCACCCCCGGGGCTTGTCCCCGGGTTCTACCGGTTCCCCCTCGTCCTATAAAAAAAAAGAAGGTTATTAACATTATTAAAGAAAAATAGAAGCTTCTGTTCAGCGCCTGCTCATTTTAATCAATGCAAATAATTGTCACTTTGCATAAAGATCCGCAGTCTAATAGTTACGTTTATTAATAATATTCTCTCTCTCTCTCTCTCTCTCTCTCTCTCTCTCTCTCTATCTACTCTTCCTTTGTCCTACATTGTCATACGTCAATCATCCTCATTTCCTCTCCACATCCTTATGCTCACTGGCGTCGCTCTCATACAGTAACGCCACATTCATATTTATTCTAAAATTAATTATTTGCTGTTTAAATCATATACTGTGGAGAATAAACGTAGTTAACTGCGCATTGGTATCCCGGGGACAAGTAGGAGATACGGAAACGATCAGGTCGCACAGTGATCGCGCGCAAAAAAAACTGGCCGTGAAATAAATTCCCGGTGGACCTGTTGCAAAAGGAGGTTCGCGGCAGCTAAAATCGCGCGAGGGTAGCCAACGTGTTGCTTTCCGTAGAGTCCATGGTACACTTGACACCGCAGAATCCCGCTTGGTAGTCTTGGCCCATAGAAACACTTAGCTCAGCGTAGTACTAGATAGCTGAACAAAACTAACGTTTCCTTAGCCTGCGCCAGGAAAATATTAACAATCCCTAATCGGGCGCTGCGTGGATTCGAGTGAGGACGAAAGTGTATTGGAATTCAAGAAATAGCTTAGCTAGAAACAAGCCGTGCCTCTACGCAGTGTTGGAGCACTTACGGCACCCTTGTGAAACGTTAAATTTCTGGGGTCCATGAATAAGCTCTGCACAATGCCTCTAATACAATACTGTTTGCGAGGCTGTTATTACAACGGAAAATGGAACCGTCTTGTAAATCTCCGGCGCTCGGTTATTTACGCGAGCCTGTAACTCGTTGAACGCTACACTAAATTTTCCCGGAGAAAAAGCGAGTGCTTTATGATCGGAATGCTATCTCGAGCGGCACGTTCCCGGCGAGCCTTGCACGGGGGTGGTCGGGGGCCGCGGAAGGGTTGGGATTAGCCCCCGGAGAATATACGATATTTAATAATGCCTCTACACACCAGTCGCCTCTTGGGATGCCCATCGATCCTTCCGGCCGTAATTAATTATCGCCGAGCAAAGAGGCCCGAATTATTTCTCCCAGCAGCCCATAGGCCACCACGCATCCTTCCGCGTCCCGTCAACCCCTGCGGTAGCTCGTCGAGTGATCGATCGCTCCCCGAGAGATCCCTTGTTCCTTTATCGCTGCCAGAAAGTGGACAGAACACTTCTTATCGCCGTGTTTACAGAAACTATGCATACGGTTCTTTCGTTTTAATCGTTTTAATCAGTTGAAAACAATACACCAATATTTTTAAATAGGTGGCATGATAATTAGTAGACTGTAATCACGATGACAAAATAGTAAAAACGTTTAAAGAACTTGAGAATATATTAGTTACAACTAATTCAAAATTATTGAGAAAAGATGTCAATGTCTACTTAAGGCAGACAATTTTCATTTCGCATAAAAATTCGCAATCTAATAATTAGGTACAGTGTAAGCATCGGACTCATCATTTCGCATTGTCTCTAAAACCCAGTGTTCATTGTCTAAATAATTATCGGTCCGCGTACCGTCAATTTCCATGCCGACCGACAAACGTATTTGCGATCTTACCGAATCGTTTCAATTCACAATGACCGACCATTGTACCCCTGGAACGTCAGAGATTTCGCGATCCAGCCCGCGAGCCGGGAAACGGTATTAATTTCCGCGAATCGAGCTCCCTATCTCCCTCTTTCTCTATCTCTCTGGCTGCCGGCTGCCGACTCGTTTAATAAGTACACGACAGGCACAAAGGGTTCATTTCTCCGCGGACAGAAGGGGAACTTGGTCATTTCCCGCCGTAGAACCTCAACTTTTCCATTTAAAGTACCAAGGGACCGAAGAAGAGTTCATCCCCCACCGGATGAACTGCAGGTACTTGATTGCCCGACCCACGAACACAAGTTTTCCGATTGGAATTGCTAGGCAGGAATCGAACCTTTTAAATTTTTCACGTGGCTCGAGTTTTATTTTCGTGGGGGCCACGTCAAGTCGTGGTTGAGGGTACGATCAAATAGTAAGACGATCGCGAGTGATTCATTAACTCCTTGCCTTACGATTTATTTCACGGTTTCAGTGATCACATCTTTTTTGTAGATCGTGACTTCCTAAAAAATGAGAAAATTGATATAAATTGTACGTCTATACGTTCTCCAACAGTTGTATGTTAACACAACCAAAATAGCATTTTATTTCGGTTTAAAGGAAATTATTTGAATACATTTTTATCAGAATCTGTTCAGTGATTAAATTTTTTTGAAGATCATAATTTCCTAAAAAATGAGAAAATTGATATAAATTGTACGCCTATATGTTCTCCAACAGTTGTATATTAACAAAGCCGAAACAAATTTGTATTTCGGTTTATGGATTTTATTTGCATACATTTTTATCAGAATCTGTTCAGTGATTAAATCTTTTTTGAAGATCATAATTTCCTAAAAAATGAGAAAATTGATATAAATTGTACGCCTATACGTTCTCCAACAGTTGTATGTTAACAAAACCAAAATAGAATTTTATTTCGAGTTAAAGGAAATTATTTGCATACTTTTTTACCAGAATCTGTCCAGAATCTTCATCACGAGTCAGGCATGATATTGTAAGGCAAGGGTTTAAACGGGCACCTTCAAGTATTCCTGAAGCATTACACATGGTTTTCGAAGGCGCACGCAAGATGTCGACGTGGAGCACACTAGAATTGGGGGACAACGGTGATAGTTGCATAAAACAGACAAACACATTTCACAGTACAAATTTTGCAAGATTGTGACCTGGTTTTCCTCAGTATTCCACAAGCTTCAGGGACAATTTTCGAAGGGGTCGCAACACGGCGATTCGGGGCACGCTAAAATGGGGGTGGGGGGGGGGGGGGGGGGGGTCTGTTTTGTCTGTCGAAGCAAGTTTCAACGCACACTTTCCAGGCGAAACAATCTTCAGCCTTTAAGTTCTCGATAAATTTATAAGTTCATGAACTAGGACACCGAGGGAGGCAGAGAATGACGGCGTGTGTTCGGAGGGATTGTGCAAGGCGGCCGCAACAAAATTGGCGATATAAATTTCCGTGCGATGGAAACTAGTGCCCTTAAATTTTCGAGCGCAAGACAAAAGTTTATGCAGAGGGGTACAAAAAGAGAAAACAGAAGGAGGGGGTGGGGGTTAGACGCGATTGCTCGGTCCCACGAAGAGGAAACAACCCCCGTGCGACAGCTCTTTGTGCAAGGCCGCGAATATGCTTATTCTTCGCGAAAGATGCCACCGGGTCGGCCATATTGTTGAGAAGAGAATCAGGGGTGGGGCGGCGGGAGAAGGGGGGCAGCGGAACAAAGTTTCCCGGGCGTATTTAAACTTTTATTCGAAAACTTTTTAGTACCGCGCGCTGTCATCGTCCCTGCTCTGCTACACAGTCTAAAGGGCCGCGCTTGTTTGCGAACCGGAAAGGGGGTGGACTTCCCTCCGCAAAAAACCTCGAGAACAAGGATATCCGCGATGGGAGGACGACGAGGATACTCGGAATCTCCGAGGAGAATTAATCGAGTGCCGCTTAAAACGGTTTCGACGGCTATTTTTAAACGGGAATGTTCCCAGTCGGAACACCACCCTCTCAGCCAATTAATTCGTTGTCCTTCGTGAGATTGCGTTAACGATTCTTACAACGGCGGAAACTGGATTTCCCGGATTAGCTGGGAACGAATTTTTCCGAGCACTAGCAGTCGAGTGAAACAGCAGTTTCACTCGAAAGCGAGCGGTGTTGTTTCAACCCTTTGCAAGCAGTACGTCGTTCAAAACCATTGTATCAAACAAATTTTTCGTAAAAATCACACTTTCTTCATTCGTTTAATTCGAATGTCTCTTCGGTACACAGTTTCGTTTCACTAGGGAAACACATTCGATCCGGTGAGGGCTATACTGAGAAACATTTTCGTCCACACAGGGTTATATTGTAATTAACATAACCGTCCACTGCACGGGTCAAAACGATGCATTTCTTTGGAAAACTCGGAGCTTTTCATGTACAATTGCTTTTATATTCAATAAAGTTACTGAACTGCAAGATAGCGAATAGGGCATTAAAACAGTACAAACTTATGAACTCCACAGATTCGAACCGTGCACTACCAATATAGCGGCGCTCTTACTTGTCAAAAACGCTGAAAATCGCTCAAGTTTAAACACTTATAACTTTTGAACCACTGATCTCCTAGGATCGAAACTTGTATTATTCGCATGTTTTCGTCAAAATCTACAGGATTACATAAGAAAAAGGCAAAAATTTCTGTTTACGCGAGATAAAGTGCAGCCTGCAAATGTCTAAATTCATTAAACTAGAAATTGGTTAGAATATTGTAGGCATTTTCACTGAATTCAAAGAAGTACCTGCAATGACGAAGCATCGAGTTTGAACCGTGCGATTGAGACATCCTTGTGAATCTGGTTGCGTGAGAAGGGGATCAACGACGGGTCCCTTAAAAATTCGCAACAGTTAGTTAGCCAGACGGAAAGTTTCTCGGAGTTACACAATCGTACGGGCCACCGGGGACCGGGTTGATTATTCCGCTCGATTATGGGCGGCAGAAATAAGTGGCGAACCATCTTACCGGGTCGCAACTGTCTATAAAGGGTAACGACGCTACACAATGGCGTACGGGTCCCGCGTCGAGCATCAATTCGAATTGCACAGCCGCGGTTGACGCGCAGCCCCCCCAGCTAAATTACTATCTAAGGAAAGTTTCAATCTGCCCTTGCGCTAAAATTGCTCGCCGCGCCGGTGGTTCCTAATCAAATTATACGTCGGTGTCTCCCTTCTTCCCTTCGAAACCAAAGAAAATTTCTTGGAAAGAGATCCGTCGTCAATTTCTGGATTTCGAACCTGACGAACGCTGACGTGCCTTCCAGCGACAATGCTTTCGGTAATTTCTATAGTATTAATTATATGAGATAATTACAATATAATTATTCTATACCAATAATTTGATCGCAAGGTAATTAGACAAAATTTAATTTCTCGCGCTGCAATATCAAACCAGGCTCACGATGAAGATGTCATGCTGAATATCACTTCAATTCGAAGTGGATTGAAATGGTTAGCTGAAACAAATGACAGCTTAGGAAATACTAAAATATCAACGAGATGATGCATTTATAGAAATTTATGAAATTTAAAATTGTTGGAAAATTAGAAAAAAGTCAAATATTATTTTTCATCTATTAAAATCATTAGAGGAAGAAATAATTAGCAAAAGTCATTCTATTCCTAGATACTACTGTTCACAGCACGGGAAAGGGTCTTCCAATCTTCCTAAATCGATTCATAAAATCGCATACTCGAATAATCACGCGTAGCTCGCGTAGCTACAAGATTCTCGTCTCGCGGAGGGTGGGCCGAGAAGTAGATTCGGAAGTAGTTAGTAAGTCGAAGTGGTATCGGCAAAGTTGGCGAATTAAGGGGCCTCGATCCCCGTTTGCGGTAAAAAGAAAAGAAAAGGAGTGAAAAAACGGAAACCAAAACTCGGAGGATCGGTCGAATTCCGTGCAGGTTTCGAAACCGCGGCGCGTCGGTGCTAAGGAGGCAGGGAAGTTCCGAAGCGGTTTCCGAGGACCGTATTTCTCCCGAAACTTTGAATCCTCTCTCGCGGAGACTCGAGGATCCCTGACCGCGTTCCAGAAGAATTTCAAATTCACTCGCACGGCCGGCTGGTATTACTGCGACGATTTATATTCGAGTTTCGCGAGACGCGTTTCGCGTCGCCGGCCGCTCGACAACGACTTCTTCTTCTTCTTCTTCTTTTTCTCCTCGAAACAGAGAGAAAGAGAGAGAGCGAAAGACAGAAAGGAGCATCCGATCGAGTGTGAAGCACTCGGAATCCGTCGGATTCGAAACGATCGCCCCTCGGCTCTCTTTGTAGTCAGCTTTTTCTCCGTCGAAACGTCGCTTCTCCGTCTTTCTCTCTCTCTCTTAGTTCTCTCTTCCTCTTCTCTCAGCTCTCTGTCCGTCTTGCGCTACGACTCAATGGAACAGCCGACGGTATCGAACGCAACAAGTAGAAGTTGGCTCGTTTTCAAAGAAGCTGCCGGAATTCATCAAACCGCCAGCTCGGCCCGCCTGTTTTCACCGAGTCCACTCGAAACACCGTCCCGAGCGTGTTCCGTCGACGACGATCGACAATTCTCCGTCACACCTGTCTTCCCAGCACCCCGACACCTAGCAGTGTTGGCTTGAGAAATCGAGTGCGACACTTTTATAAACGAATCTCAGAAAAGGCTCGTTCGACCACGCATTACCATCTCGTATCAACACTTTCGCTACTAACAATTATTGCAGCCACAGCCTTCGCAGTTACAGTATTCTATTAAACACAATAAATACCCTTGTGATATTTTAAAAAAGTAACTACTTAAAGAAGTAACTATTTTGCATTGTTTCGTTAAAAGAACGAGAATGCGTCTACTCTTTCTAGCCATTTTTTTGCAATACAGTAAATCCTTGATTCAAGTAGAACCCTAGTTTGGTCCGCGCTGTTTCTTATATCCCGATAACCCAAAGAAATATTGAATCATTCCTCATGGATGCATCTTTACAATATCAATAAACGTAAATTAAAAATATTAGAACACGTCCCGTGAACCTAGGGTCAAACAAAAACCTGTGCAAAATTGTATTTTTTATATAATATACAAAATCGTGATTGTCACGCTGGTAGGGAATTTATTGGACTCTCGGTCTGCTCGAATTCCACTGCTACTACTGTTTGTTCGGAGTACTGCTATACAGGGTGTCCGCGTATCGATACAATCGTGGAGAGGGTGGTTCTACGCGAGAAAACAAGTCGAAAATATGGACTACATTTAGTTTGTCTGACGCTTCGGTCTCGAGAAAATTCAGTTTGAAACTTCGACAAACGCGCGTCCTATTGATTGGGACGCGTCTGACCATGACCTACCGGTTCTACTTCTTAAAGATGTTAAGCTACGTTCACACTGAAGCAACATCTATTAACTTTTTCTCGCCTCTTGTTGCCTTCTTCTTGTTTGCCCAATAAAGAGTTGACAAAAAGTTGCTCGGTGCCGCCTCAATGTGGACATAGCTTTAGACACAAAACGTTAACACCTTGCCGTATCATTTTCTTTGCGGTTACAGCAATCAAAACGTTTTTATCCCGATAAATATCGTAGAAGAGAAAAGAAAATTCATATTTTTTGTACGGCTACATTTATTTGTATGCTTAAATATTGATTGCAAACGAATCAAATTTTATTTCATTTAAAAAGAAAGGCGTAAAATTTATGTTTATTAGGCTTTGTCTAAAATCTTCGTGACGAGCGTGGCTCGTTAAAATACGGCAAGGGGTTAACGAGACGATTTCGAGCGTTGAACGCAGATGGTTCGAATCGGGCTGCGACGGCTGTCTCTTGGTTTTTTGGGTTTGAGTATATTCGATGGACTTGCAATTTTCCCCGAAAAAATTTTCTCCCTGTGTTCGTGTTTACCCGGTGTGTGCACAGCCTGTAGATCGAAGCGCGTCCTTCAGCAACCGTTGTAGTTCTTGAGTAGCTAACACGACTACTTTATCTTTGTGCATTTATAGCTCGTTCGATTGGTACTGTACAGTAAAATAGAATTGTGTGTAATGTGATTATGTAACGAAGAATACGATACAACCTCTGGCACCGAAAATAAAATCCATTTCTCTTCTCGATAAACTAGTGTGGTACATGTTTAACTTCGTTCCGACTGTTGCCTCATTCTTCAGTGACTAGAATATAGTAGAGTCAGTACTTCAACGAAATCGGTACACCTTCAGGAATAAAATGGATCACCGTATGCTAAATTTTTGTTCTCTCTTCTGTTCGCATTTATAGTATTGTCTAGCGAACAAATTGCAGTAAAATCACAAATTCGGTAAACTCGAGAACAGAACACTTTATCCGAAATTTTCATTCCGAAGGTCCACGCTTTCTCATCTGTTTGCACATTCGCAGCATTCTCTAGCAAACGAAACACGAACAAAATCGATAAATCTCCGAGGATAGAATAGAACCCTTCATACAAAATTTTCATTTTTCTTTACCAAATAAAACACCGCGAAGTCAATACACCCCTAACGATAAAACAGATCCCTTTATCCCAGATTCTAGTTATCAAGACCTTTGCATCTGTCTATTTACCAACACATTTGTAGCATTCGTTAGTTGATATATTACAGCAAACTGTATATAGCTGGTAGCTAAATAAATTCCTCGTTACGTAGAATAAAGCAAACGCACTAATTTTTTGACCACCGTAGACAGCCGCAGTCTAGTAATTAATTAGTACGAGGGTCTCACATTAAACCTCTCGACGAGATCACTCACTTGGTTAGGGCTAGAATGAGAGAGAGAGAGAGAGAGAGAGAGAGGGTTGAGGAGAGGGAGGAAAACCGAGACAGAAAAGGAGAGAGAGGGAGAGAGGAGAAGAGCGTCAGTTGAAAGGAGCGAGACGTTTAAAAAAGGAGGATCAGGAAAAAGAGAGAAAGAGAGAGAGAGAGAGGGAGAGGGAGGAAGAAGAGGGAACACGGAAGCAACGGGAAGAGAGAGAGAGAGAGAGAGAGAGCTAGAGAATGGCTGGGTTAGATGAGAAAGGTCCTAATCTATTTTCAGGACGACCGAGCACGCCGTCACCAGCAAAAAGGCCGACCACCGTGTGGCCCTCCTCGTACAACCCGTACTATACGAAAAGGACAGAGAGGCCACCTCCCCCGAGTGAGGAGAGGGTCGACAGGCCAGAGCAGAAGCTACGTGGTGGCCAGAGCACAGGTGAGGCGCTTGCATTCTCTCATCTGGCCCTCCCTCTCCCGGCTCTTTCTTTCGTTTCTCGTGTCTCGTGTCTCTGTGTTTTTCTTCGACTTTTCCTAGCCTATCGCACCACCACCGCACACGCACACTCGCACAAACCACCAGCATCAAGCACAAACGCACGCGCTCTCTCGCACGAACGATATCTTTCGACAACCATTCGTAGAAACTCGCGGCCTCTCTGCAACACGGTAGTGCTCACTTAAATTTGCAAACTTTCGAACCCTATTCGGAAAAATCCATCTCTTGCGTTTACAGTTCTAGCCAGATTTAATCGAGCATTACTGTACTGTTATTGTTCTGCGCCATGCACCCCGAGCACACGTCGCCGTCACGCGATTCGGGGCGAACTGGGTCGCCACCGACTTCGTGGCTCACATTTTTATTCGTGGAAAGCTGCCATATCTCTATCGATTGCGTACTGTTCACTATTTCGTTCACCAAAGTTAACGCGAGAAAATCTCGAGCTCCGAGAACCGCTCCCCGTCGACGCGGCGACTCGGACTCGGCTTCTAACAAGTGTTCAGTCGCGGAACTTTCGAAATTTTATATAGCAAGGGAAATGTTGCAAGGCGAAATTTTTAGAGGAACTCCCGTCGGGAAACGATTCTCGCGGTTTATTGTGTTCGCGGAAAGCTGTTAGAGAAGCTGTACGAAATGTGTCTGACTCGTGTTTTTGTTGAGCTTGGAAAAATTGAAATGGTATAACTTCAAATTCTGTATGCTCCGGTCCAGCATTTTTATTATAAGCGTGTTTAGCGTTTACAATAATCGTGACCAAGAACGCCTGACTTTACATATCATTTTTATTATCTTGGTAATACATAGTACATTGTAATGTAATCTGTGCATAACAGATGGCGTCGTTGCATCAAATACAATGTGTTATTTCCTACAATTTGTCTATTAAAAATGGTTTTTCACTGGTGAAAATTCTGCATAAAATCTCGCATATTAAAACTGACGGAAATTGTGCATTGTTATTGTTCGTGGAGGTTAAATCTCTGGTACCTATTCGCCGTGCACAGCCTAAGAAGAGCGTACCGCGATCAGTATAAAAATAGCCATTCACGTTAGTTTATAAAAATTTGCACCAATACTCGTAGAAGTCTTGCAAAAAATTTTATATATTAAAATCAAGATGGATGCTGCACAGAGAGGTTTTAGGACACAAAAAACATATACGGTGAAACAGAGGTCAGGAAACAAGTATGCTTAAAGTCGTAAAAATATTTATCTACGAAAAACATTACGCAGCTGCTGGTAAAATCGTTCTCTTTAAAATGTGTCGTTAAAGTGGCAGAATCTGAAAAATTACAAACCTGTGGTCAGATAAGATATTCCAGTACTTAAAGATTCCAGAATTAGTTTCAAAAATGCGCGAACAACCCGAGTTACTGCGAATGAAGATCGACTTTACAGATCAGCCTGATAAACGCGTGTTTTCAATATTTCGATAGGAGCAGGTCTACCCACGCTAATTTCCCCAATTAACGTGTACAGGACGTATATAATGCAATAGGGGTCGGCGGCTTCAGCCCTCATTTGCACCGTTATTGCGGGATCTCGTCTTTCCGGGGTCCGGCTGCGAACACGAGATCACTCTCGAGTTTCAAATTTCTGCATTATGCATCGCGTTCTCAGAAAAATTCTGCCGCGTATCCCGAGGGTCGAGGAGCGAGCGTGTCCAGGAGCTTTCACGCGGAAAGCTCGGTAAAGACCGGCGAAATACGGGCAAAGCTCGTCTGACCACCGACCGTCCCTTTCCACTTTTCTCTCGTTTCCCTCTTTTCCCCGAGCAACGGCAAACGAGATGCTACGCGGTTTTTTCTCCGCGATTTCAGAAATCTTTTCGCGGTGGTCGCACGACGGCCGTTCACGAGAATCTCACAGCTTCGGTCCCAAGCAAAATTTTGAAGCACTTCTCTGCTTCGTGCCGTGACGTCAGACTAATTAAACGAGTCCCCGTTAGAAGTATGTGACAATTCGTCCTCGAAATGCGAAGACGCGTTTCTGCTATTCGTTGCACGATGCTTGACATTTTTCTACAGGAATGATGGATTTATTTTTTTCATTTTTTTTTTTCGAGGTGGATATCGGAAAATCGAGTAGCAGTGACAAATTCGAATGACGTCGCGTTTCGCGTGCAACTGCGATAAACTGTATCATACGTTTGAAATAGGCACGTTCCAAATTTGTTAAATTTAAATCTGTTTTATCTTTCAACAAAAAAAAAGAGTGTCCAATTGCTTGCTGGGGAATTCTACAAAATTTGAGGTCCGGACAGTTGACGTTTCAGCGACAGTTTGAACGATATTGCACTCTGAGTGCACTTGCGATGGATAGTATCACACAGCGAAATGGAAACACGCAGAGTTTTCGAGGTTTAAGTATGATTTGTTGGGAAAAAATGGGTCCATGAAAAATCCTTTAAAAATTCGAAGATCGAGGACAGGGACGTCGTTTAATAGAGATGCTGCAGCGACAATTTAGAGTATGCTGCATTTCGTATGCGATTATAACGAACCGCGTTGTACGTCGAAATTGAGAGATTCAGAACTTTTGGAATTTAGAACGTTGCACTTAGGCAAAAGTGCATCGAGCGACTCGAAATCCCGTGGAAATTCAAAGACTGTAGGATACGAATCTTTACAGCTGCGATCCGGATCATTGGAAATAGATTCCCTTCGGTCGGGACATTAACAGATGTAAGGATGTCCAAGAATAATGTTACGAGTGTCGGGTTTTAAAGGAAACATTTATTTCTCAGCAACTTTCGTGCGCGCTACAACGACAACCCCGTTGCTTATTTTCTGCTTCCTTATAAATGTAACATTTGGAAACCAATCGCGTTTACTTAAAATTAACGCACGCCCTCTAAGAGGCGACAAGGTGAGGGAAACTGGCCATTTTTCTGGAGGTACGCTCTCCTTGAGCCCTCGTTGCCTACCTAAGGCCCTTCGCGTTTGGTCAGCAGATGTTTTACGGTACGTCAACGGCTATCGAGACCTTTAGCTAAAATACGAAGTCTCTAATAAATTACCATAAAACAGAAAGTTCCGCTAAATCTCAAAAATAGCCTGAAGTCACGTCCGCGCCGTAACAATAAACTGCGTCCCAGACCGGCACGCGGTACCCTCCTGCGATCCTCATGGGCCACGGTTACTCGAACCCTTACGCAGAAAACTGCGGTGATAATTTAGAGGACGCGGCACTACGTATACAATTGTAACAGGCCATGTTGCACGTTGAAAAATCCAGAATCTTCTGGGATAAGAGCGTCTTACTTTAAAAAAAATGCATCGAGCAACACAAAATCCCGTGGAAATTCAAAGATTGGAAAACTCGAATCTTTATATCTCTGATTCGGATAATTTGAGAAGGATTCCTTTCGCTCGGTTGTCAAAAGAGTTTAAAAGAGTATCTTCGGTAATAATTTATCGGATGTTGCAATCCCTATGGGATTCGGAAGGGTCGCGTTACACGGAAAACTCGGTAGGATTCGGAACTTCCAGGATTCAGGGCGTTCTACTTCGGAAAAACGTATCGGGCGACTCGAAATCCGGCGGAGATTCAAAGATTGAAGGACTCGGATCTTTACGGCAGCGATCCCGCTCATTGTAGAAGCGCTCCCTTCGTTCGAGCGTTAACGAAGGGCCCTCAAAGACCGAATAAACCCGGGAAAGGGTGTGCCGGTATTCCGAAAGTGGAATTCGATCGGACGTAAACTCGCTGGCGCCTCGTCACCGTAGACGAGGGTTCTTCCGACTCAAAGATCTCGTCCTCCGAAGTAACTTGTTTAGCTTCTTGCGCGGCGATCGGAGCTTTTTGATGAAAGCGCGTAGAATAGATGAATGGATCGTTAACGAGATAACGAGTCCTTCGGACGGAGGAACGGGGAAGCCATTCCGCAACGGCGGCGGGGCCATTAACGTCGGGCCAAAAGCCGGGGCCCCGATCGAACCCGGGGCTCTTAATAAGACGCTTACTGCTTGATGAGTAATGTAAGGCACACAGTATTTATCTTAATAGCCAATGAACGGGACGATACGTTTCGATAGCGATAACTCGACTTCATTTCTCGCCTCCACACCCCGCTCGCCCCTTAAGCCCCGCGCAGTTTCGCGTCGTCCTTTTATCTGGCTATCAACCTAGTTTCGACGAGTTCCCTGATTACGTTCCACGCGTATTCTGTCTTCAACTTTCCATTATCATTCCCGAGGAGGATACCCACTACTGAAAGGCACTTCCGATATTAGATCGATCGGCACTCGCTTCCGCGTTTCGAACGGCGCCATTGTTCTCGGGCTTTCTGCCGCGAGGCGAGCGATCAACCTTGATATAATTACTTCGAATCAATTAATCGCCGATCAGAATCTTGTCCTACGATCTGGTAGATCGCTTCGTGTTGCCGACAGAGGAATGTCCACTTTGGAACGTCGACGACCCCTTCTACGAAGATACGCCACTGTGTAGCTCGTGTAAGATCACCCTCGGGAAGATGCCGAGGGGTTTCTATGAAATGTATACGAAATTTCATAATCACGATTCTACTGTGTCAATGTTTCCTTGGAAGACGAACGCTTTTAACGACTTCGCGACTGCTCAAAGAAGAGCCGCTCAAATCTTTACGTACAATACAAATTCTCTTTTATGCATATATCCGTCCACTTCTTTGAGAAATAGTTAACCATTTAAACAGGCTGTCAGAAAATTCGAATTTACAAGAAGTATTTATAAGTTTGCCAAGGGCACGATAGATTTTATTTGTGATCTCACGCGTTCCCGACCACGGTCGAATACGAAATATTTCCACCGCGGACCATCTCACTTATCGCGTGTCGTCAACTACTAAAGTTCGGTTAATAATTTGACTGACTGGTCAATTGTGCAGTTCGTTGAACGAAGTAAGAACCGCGTGATTGCCATTATTCCCCCGGGTTTCGGTGGTCCGTCGACGTCGGATTTAACTGACCTGGGCGGAAGAATCGGTGCGGCGGACAAGTATGGAAAACAGTAAATTAGGCTGACGGCCGAGAGAACGACTAATTGACAGATATCCGGCGGACTCGATGGTTTTCTCCTGGCAAAATACCGAGCGCTAACGAGCTTTAATGAATGAAAATGAATGGGAAAGGGCAGCCGGCGAGGTGTTTCAACGGTGATGCGGATCACCGCACGATAATACCCTCGAGAATACTTTATGGTGGCCATTTCGAACGGTAAATGCTTCCGACTGCGTTCTTGTTCCCGATTATCGATATCCTGTATCAATGGCTCGAGTAATCTGGCGTCGAAGCATCCGTCCGGAGTGCGGCTTCCGATGCCTCGACGACGTCGATTGTGCCTGATACAGTGACGAAACAATGTGCGCGTATTATTTCGACTGTCGAGACAGAATTCTCCAGAAATCGGCAGCAAATTCGATTGAATCTAATTCGTCTCCGTTCGACTTTCACCTCGCTCCGAATTCCATTTCGTTTTAACGTCGGTTAATATCGGTCCAATGCGGTCGGACTCCCAAAATATTCCCTTTTAAAAGGTTCGGGAGAGATATAGACGTCTCATCGAATTCTCCTGCTCTTAAGGAATCGTTCAGCGTACGGGAACCAAGTTCTCTGGCCCGACAATCGAATTCTTTGCCTCTCGGCGCGCCATCCGGATTCATTTCACTGTTATCCAACCGTGGATCTCCCGGCGAATGGAAACTTTTCAATCTGCTATCAAGCGACGAGCCGAATTAGCTGGCTACATATTAGTAGAAATGGGATCGATTAAACTCATTGCAGAACGCTATTGTTTCTCTGACTGCGGAACTTTATGCAAAATGAAATGTGTCTGCGTTGATTGCTGGAAATATAAATCAAATAGAATGTTACTTCTTTACGATTCTAGTAGACGAAGAATAATATATTTTCTGTCAATTTCAAATTTCTCCTACTCAATTTTTTCTATTATAACTTATTTTTTATGGGACTTTCACCAACTTATTTCTGGTATTTTTCTGATTAAAATGACACTGAACACGATATGATTTCAATTGTATTTCGTGGTTTAATTGACGGTACGGAGTAAGTAAGTTATGCTGTAAATATGGGTCATGTACAGTAAATATGGGCCAAATTGTATCTCGTTTGATGTCACTTTAATAAAAAAAATGCCAGAAATAGGTTGGTGAAAGTCCCATAAAAAAATAATGAAAAATAAAGAAGTTTTGTAATTGGAATAGCAATGGTCCACACCGATATACCACGAGCCGAGATCAGTCATCGCCGCCGTGCGGCGTTGGCCGTCGGTGAAGTGAGTAGGCACTTGACAAATTCTAGGTAGGCGGTCGCTGAGAAATAACGCGACTTCACTGTAGAAGATTCTTAATTCAAAGCTGGTTTGGACCAATCTTACACATCCGCTTTATCATCCAAATTGATCACTCCTTCGGACCACTTAAACTAATATCAAAAGGGCACTGTTGTGACAGTTATTTCCGTCCCGACGATATACTTTGCTCCTGACCGCCGCGTCTACCACCGCCCCAGCGAGCGCACAGTGAGTCTACCCATCCAATAATCATTACGTGAAAGATCACGAGACACCAACTGCCAGACCACCGGCAATCTCTCCTCCGTCCCGAGTAACCGTCAACATCGGCAAGAAGGCAATGTTTGCTTATCTGTGCACTAAATTTTTATGTAACTCAATTTGAAAAATTGCCAGGAATAACATTACCTTAGCGAATTAAACGCGAGGACCTAAATCGTTTGTATTTTTAAGGAATTCCTCTCAAATACGAAATTAGAGAGAAACTCCGATTTATATTTAACCGACACGACGGGTCAATGACTCAAGGTAACGGGGTTTTGCATATGGTATGCTGTTCAGTATTTCCACCGGTGAAATAGAAATAAAATGTCCATTTTATAGCTTAGGACGTTTAAATCCAGTACGACCGGTATTTTTAGACAGAACTGTGGCATTTTCGAGCCAATTTAGATTTTTATTGGAGAGTTTGAAGACGGAAAAATGGGTCGTTATTTGGTCCGATATTGCTTTCGAATGGGGAATGCAGTAATAGATCGCGACGATCTAGAAGAGCTCGAGAATCGAACGAGATCCAATCCTGCTCGTATTTTAAATGTGATAAATGTGAATTTTAAACCTGATTGAGGGAACTACTATTTTAATTTAATGCAACATTTTCAGTCGGAACACGATTGTTTCGCCAGAACTTGAGAATCAGTATTCGCTACAATCTATTGAGTAGACCAATTTTTATCGATATCTACGTGGCGCGAGATGGTCAGAAGAATCATTAAACTATTCTTGTATTCGTTCAATCATTATTCTATTCATGTATTATTGGATAAGTTGTTTTTATTTTGTGGCAGTGGATAACGATTGAAATCATTTGACCATTCCATCTGAACCCTAGTTTAACTTGAAAATTAAATATTTCTTCCGACCTAGACTAATTCCATTCCATAAGATTTTTTCATTTTATGGATATTGTTTCGATATATGTCAGAGTTTCCCTGGGAATAGTCCCGTCATCGGCCAGACGCTGAAGTTCAACCCCTAGTTTATTTGGATCCCATGAAAATCATCGACAAAGGTTTCATCGACACAGTTTTCACCGACAATATTTCACCGACAATAACTTTGGCCGACAACGACTTTAAACGACAACAATTTTAGTTGACGACAGTATTATCCGATTGTAACATCGTTTCTAAAGATGGTGCTGACATTTTTTTCCTTTAACTATTCTACACTGACACTTTTACCTTTGTATAAAAATATAATTATTACCTTTCGTATACGAATACACTAGTTTGCACGGACAAATTACTGCAGGATAACATAAAAATATGCATTCCGGGCTCTAAACAGACATAGATTGTACTTTTGAGAGTCACAATTGACTGAAAAAAACTTTGCAACTTTCGTATACGAATATAATTATTACACTATGCGAGGTGTGATCAATAAGTAAGGTGACTTTTTATTTTTATCAAAAAATATTTATTTATTCATCAATATTTATGTTGTCCCCTTCAAAGTAATCCCCCTCAGATACAATACACTTGTGCCAGCGCTTTTTCCAATCCTCGAAGCACTTCCGATAAGCACTTTTTGGTATAGCTTTGAGCTCTTCCAGCGATGCAATCTTTGTCTCCTCAATTGTTGCAAATCTTCGTCCTTTCACGGATCTCTTCAGTTTTGGGAACAGGAAAAAGTCGCAGGGGACCAAATCCGGCGAATATGGTGGCCGAGGCATGATTGCGGTGTTGTTTCTGGCCAAAATATTACTCGCAAGCAACGATGCGTGAGCAGGTGCATTATCGTGATGCAAAATCCATGAATTGTGTTTCCAAAATTCCGTTAAAATTGCTTGGCACGAACCAAACGAGATGCCGACATCATCGGCAACTTCTCTAATGGTAATTCACCGATTCCCCAACACTATTTTCTTCGCTTCTTCAACGTTTTCATCAGTTGTTGACGTGCTGGGGCGTCTTGGAAGAGCTTGTACCACTTATAAACATTTTTTTTACTCAGAGTACACTCACCGTATGCCACTGTCAACATTTCAAGTGTTTTGGAGCACTTAATTCCATTTTTTTACACAAAATTTGATATAAATTCTTTGATCCATTTTTTTCGACAGCAGAAAATCGCCGAACACGCAAAACACTTCTAACCTTTATGCTTCTCGCAAACAAACAAAAAATGCTATATAGCTGAAACTGTGAACATATGTTCGGGACGAGTGTACCAACATAAGAAAAAAAAAAGAAAACGAAAATCGACTGTAGGTATCCCGGGAAATTCAAAAAGTCACCTTACTTTTTGATCACACCTCGTATAAGAAGAAATAGATGTAGTCGGCTAACGTTGTTAAACGATGTTACTAAAGTCGTTGTCGGTGAAAGTTACTATCGGTCAAATTTGGAATCGATGAAATATTGTCGGTGAAAACTGTCGGTGATTTCCATGGGACCCCGACTGCTACGGGTTAATCTTTCAAACCCGTAATTTGTTTTTACACCTAACAAAACTTGGACGTTTCTGGGACCGACTCGAGGTTGAAACATCACAGTAAAAGCAGCAGCGGAAACGGTCAGCAAACGTTGTCCTCGTTGTAATCTCGATGGTCGCAACACGGTTCACACAAAGGGAAAGCCGATACTGAATGGCCGAAGGAAACGGACGGACAACGAAATGGGAAACAAGGTGTGCTCCGGTTTCCAGTGGCGTAATGGAAAATATGTCTGACTCAAGCAATCGCATTCTACTGCACGCGGCAGACAGCCGTGCCCAGAACGTGACCAATTGTCCGGCGCTTAAGCCGCGTTTCTCCCGAGAAAATGCATCGGGAAAATTTTACAGCGCGGTCGTCCCGGGTCAGCTTGCGGTCGCGTGCAAGCGCGGAAGCTTCCCTGAAAGTCAGAAAGCACGTACTCGGAGCGTGATTGCGAGACGTATCTAACCCGGCTGCTGGCAGGAGGTCAAGCTTCGATAAACGGCTGTAAACGCAGAAATATTATGCTGCGGATCGACCGTTCGCGCACGCACAACCTGGAATCGCTTCCTAACGCGGGAAACGCCACGGTCTGCGCTTCCAGGGAATGGACACGACTAATTGAGTCTATACAGGGTGGGCTACCTAACGTTTGTACCTCAATCATCATTGTTGTTTTCAAAGATACATTAAATCTCTCGAGGACAACGTTGACTGGTAAAATGCGGCTCACACGATACCAAAAAATGTTGTTTTTGTCACTTTTTTTTAGAGATATCAAGAACATCTTTATTATTTTTTTAATGGAACCAGCCTTTTATAAACCGACAGTTTGAGTGAATTTGGAAGATTCGAACCGTTGTCTAACCTGATGTCTTTTATATAACGGACCTGTACTTCAACCAAGACTTCTCTACGGGGTTCAGCTTCTAAGAGTCACATCTCGGAAAGCCGATAATCTCGACAAGCAGGCGATGCCAATAAAATTGTATCGAAACAGAGACGCAGCAAAAATAAAATATCGAACGATACTAAAATAGCGATGTAGGGCACACCTAAACAGGTAAGGTGTCTGGTCGTCTGAGACGGCGATTGGTCGCGTACTTCATACCTGAAGAGGTTGGTGTCGGCCAACGAAAAATGCGATCGGGAAAGGAATTCCGAAAAAATCGGCGACAAGATAGCGCGGGGCCGGCGATTCGCTCTACATACTCCGAAAGGCGTATCCGCAAAATCCGTATGATCCACATGCCGCGGCGACAATAGCTGCGGAACGTTCGAAAAAATGGATGTCCGTTAAAAAATGTAAAACCGGTGGAAACGCTGTGAAAGATCCCCATTGCGATTCGTCGGTGCAACGATGCAATGGTGGAACATAGCGGAGCGCAACAACAATGCCGTTGGTTTTACGTGTCGCGGAACGACGGTCGCTCGTCCCGTTTTAATGCGTTTCCTTCGGGCTTCCAGAGGCGAGGGCTGGTTGCTCGTGAATATCTGATCTGATAAAATAGTGAAACAAGTCTACGCCCGGCCGGCCGTTACCGCTGCGAACACGTGTGCGATTCCGCAGGCATTCTTTCGAAGAACCATACCGGAGGCCGTCGATCGACTGCAGCCGCTCGAGACTAGAATTTCAAGTCGCACGGATCGAATCGAAGAAAGATGTCGGATTAAAGAAAGATGTCGAGTCGGGGACATCCTGGATTCCAGACGAAACTGGCCGAATCGAACCCCGGTTACGCTCGCCGACGTGCTCTCGATCCGTGATTCCGTATTCCGGCTGTCTCGGAAAGAATTCGGTTTTACGAAGCAATACAGAACACACCGGATGCATGTACTTAGGATGTTTCGAGCACTGGTGTCCCGGGGGCTGGTAATTAATAATAAAGCACGAGCGCTGGGAATAGCTTCGATCAATCAGGCATAATTACTTCCAGTGAGATTCATCGGTGGCTCGAGGAATTTCATAGTGTAATCCGCTCCGCGGACAAATGCCGGGCTCAGCGAGCTCGTTAGGTGTTGCAAATCCTCGATATTCTCGGCTACTAACTACCGCGTTTACTTCGTAATCGTGTGCCCGCGACTTCGTTCGGGCGCGGTCTGTCTCGCGGATCGTAGACCGGTAATCTTTCGGACGGGGACGAGCGAACTCGCTTCTTCGACGAGAATACTTCCATAATCCATACCGCGACCGATCACTGCAAACAGAGAGCCACCGCGCAGAGGGGTATTTGGCCCGAAAAGTCGGAGAGAACTATTTTATCGTTATTTATGGGCTCAAGAGAGAGATATATAATATAGTAGGTCGTAGAATTCGTCTTAACGTCAGCTATAACATTATGAAATCAGAAATGCATTTTACCACGTATGTTTTATACGTTTTTCCACTGATTTTCATCCTATCCGCACTCTTAGATTGCTATATATTACCCTTGTCCGTCCCCTGTTAGAATATGCTTCAATTATATGGTCTCCGAAAAGCTTTAACCGTTTGAGTCCCAAGCAGCGCGATCGCGCTGTTCCGATTTTATGTCGAGAAAACCCAGCACATTTCGGGCATTCTGTACAACTGGTACAACACGCTCAGATTTACTGACTCACGTAAATCACACAGCTCCTTTTTTTTCATGTAAATAATACATTTTACAATAGGTAAAATACTACAATAATAGTACAATAAAAAAAAAGAAGCGCTGTCGCTCTGATTGAGATTTATCGAAATAAAAAAAAGAAGCGCCATCGCGCCGCTTGGGTTCTTTCGTACCCATATAGAGAAAGCGCGGACGCGCTGTTCGGGATTTTTCGACAGTGTTTTTTCAATACCCCTTGGGACTCAAACGGTTAATTACGAAATCATGCTCGCACGAGAGAGTGCAGCATAGATTTCTCAGGTTTTTTTTAATATAGACCGAATAATCAATCTTTGATCACGATTACTCCACAATAATTATAGTTTTCTATCGATCGTATTTATTGTTAATAAAATTGTTAATGCTTTCGGCGCAAGGGTTCAATCATTTGTTACTAATTTACAAAGCCATTTTGCAAATTACTAAAGTAATTCCGACGTTTCGATCTACATTTAGATCATCTTCAAGGGCTACTAGAATTGCGTCTGTGAACAATTTTTTTTATTAAAACAAATTAAGAATATTTTGAAATTTAAGAATACATAACAGATCAACTCGACGTCAACATTAATCAATTCGACGTGTTATCGAGACAATGAGGTAAACAGTGAACATTAAGCAAGAACGTATAAGATCATAGATCGAAATAATTTGTTTTAATAAGAAAAATTGTTCACAGACGCAATTCTAGTAACCCTTGAAGATGATCTAAATGTCGATCGAAACGTCGGAATTACTTTAGTAATTTGCAAAATGGCTTTGTAAATTAGTAACAAATGATCGAAACCATGCGCTGAAAGCATTAACAAATTCATTACTCCACAATATTAAACACAGTCAACCTAGAAACATTGCCTGCTCGAAGAAGAGTATTTCACCATAGCTGTAATTTTAATTTAATTAATACTCATATTGATTGTCTCTCTCTCCTTATGCAAATCAATTTCTACGTAGCTGAACGTGTATTCAGATCTAAAACAGGATTTCATACACTTAAATCCACATCTACATATGGTTTAATTAATCCAATAAACCGCATTATTTCAGACTCTAGCACTCTCTATAATCCTATTGATTTTTTCAGTGTCTTTTCATACTTCTAAAAGACAATTACGGAGGGTTATCGGATAATGCCATACCTTTTGTACCATGAGTTTTTGTGCTCTCCCTTCTTTGTTATTTTACGTAACGTCTTTTTTCGATTGTGTAAACATTTATGTAAGAGGGCTTCGGTCCGTTCATAAATAAATTTTTGGAATATAGGTGTATAGTAAACCACACTCTATTACTAAAAAATGAAATAGAATTTATTCAAATTAATATATCTCTGAAGGCACGTTGCGAGGCACGTCTTTACTGTTCGACATATACGACACGAGTGAGGATCGCTCTAGAAAAACGGACCACGATCTAAGAAACAAGAGAGTGTTGAGGACAGAGTTGTGCAGAATTACAATTAAATTACTCCAGGAATTCTAATTACAAAGTAATTGAATTACATTGTAATGCAGTCATATTGTAATTTATAATTCAGATCTTCATTCAATTAAGTTACGATGTAATTCGTAATTGCAATTGGAGTACAATTATCAAATACTATGTAATTAAATTACATTAATAACGAATTACGATATAGATATCAAACAAGTATATGAAAGAAAAGCATAAAAATATATCGCACTTCTTCAAAGTTTTGAGCTATAATCTGGAGAGCTGCGTTTTAATTATATTGTATTTCAATTACACCTCTGATTGAAATAATTCGTAATTGAATGAATTGAAAGGTTTGATTTATGTAATTCAGTTACGACGTAGTTGAATTACTATATAGTTGAAATACAATGTAAATCAATTGCGTAATTCGATTACAATGTATTTGAATTAGCACAACTCTGGTTGAGGGTCCCATGACGCGGACAGCATAGATACAATGCATCATTTGTATAGGCGCTCGAAAGTCAATCGATCGAATGTGCCTACCGAGTAACAGTAGATTAGCTTTGTCAATTTGTTTCTTAAATAAATTTCAACATAAATAAATTTTAACATTTGAAAAATCAAAATGACTTTTAATTTTTGTTGAAAAAAATTTTTTCTCGTAATTATCTATATAGTGTGATACTGGAAACTGGGATAAGTTACTGCTCTTTCCCAAGTAAAAATAGAACGTTCTACTTTCCACGAGCTTATTTTTTATGTGGATGCACTTTATTTTGTAATGCAATCCAATCTTTTTGTAAATTCTTTTGTTGATCGATCCCTTTTATTATCCTACGTATAAAAGTACTAACCCAAATCATGGAAATGTCAATACTTCACGATACATTTGACATTCCGTGTCGGAGTAAACACACACGTTAGTTCCTACAATTCATATCGAGAGTTTGGATATGTAGTAGTCTCTGACGGGAGCGTCAGGAGTCGTAATAAAACACTTAACAATGCATTTAACGATGTAACACGGATAATATAAACATATTTAAATTAGGGACTACACAGAAACAAACATAAAGTACGCTAAATTGGCACCACGACCTCAACATAAATTCGTAAACAACAAAACGGACAGCACGTGGTTCATGCCTCGAACGTTCCTCTGCGACTCTTCTTCTTTTTCCGCTGATCTTCTAGTAAAGTACGTTTCTGACAGAAATATGGCGCGAAGAAAAGCACTTTCAAATAATAGAAGTAAAGCATAACGTCCCTAATACAATCCTGTTTTGTTGATAACGAAAAATATTAGCAGAAGCTGCGAAGAAAAATTTGCTCGCGACTCTAGACCGGAAGCTCCTTTAAACAATTTGTTTGAAGCGCCGAGTAACTTGAAACGCGCAGCAGAAATTCGAAGAAAGCTCGACAACTGGCCGGAAGAGCGTCGAAGAAATTGGAGTGTTCGAGTAGCGTTTGAGTGCGAGAGCAGCCCTAGGAGCATCCGAGAACGCGACCGGCGTCGAAAACACAGGCACCGGGAGTAGCGTAGTCGTGTTTTGAAATATGCATGGGCATCCCTTAGTGCGTTTAGTAGGAAATTACGTAGGAACAACACGCGCGGCCTCCGTGGGGCGCCGTTAATATTAACTGCGCCTCGCTGGAGCATTATCTCGTGGAGGATGGCGGAGGGGACAGAGCCAGATGACGCGACGGGGCATGGTGCCTCATGCCCGCACGACAGAATTCCCTCGGAAAACGGAATCGTTGTCGCGACGCGCGACGGTTCCACGGTAAACGCAGGTCCGCAATCGGTAGTCGATTAATTAGACGCGGAACTGCGGCTTTTTCCACGGGCAATCGCAACCCCTAACGAAACGTAATTGAAGGCGGCGAGCGTGCCGGGAATCGGAAGCTCGTCGTTGCGAACGCGACGAGGATTTGCACGGAGGAAGAGAGAGGGAGAGAGAGAAGATTCGGGTTGCTTTCTGCCGGCCGTGAAATAGGAAAGGGAAACGAGCTGTGTTTCATGCGCCGCTGATCAAACGATGCTGTTTGTTTGCTGCTCATAATATGCAGCGACCGCGCCTATCCCAACGCTGCGACACTCTTTCCCCGGACTGGACGGGAGAATCAACCCCTCGTTCGTTGAACCACTACAATCATTGGTAGACACATAGATTAGTTATGCGAAAAACTCTTCGTGTCGACTCTAAGAAACGGAAGTTACGTGAAAATGCGTTTCCTCTTTCAAGGCGTGCTCCTCGTGTTGCCGGCAGCGAAGACAAGGGATTGTTAAGAGTTTTTGTTTTTTAGAATAACTAGTGGAAATATGGGACCGGCCTTTGGGGATGTAAACAGATGATCTTGAACTACAAGCGTTCTTATTATTATTTATTGTATATTGTACACGGACCTCAACATTTTGGAATTTTTCTACGCGTCCGAATATCAATTCCGATGGATACAAATGGACCTTAAAAGAAATCTGTTAAAGAAATTTTTGGAAAAAAATTAAAAGCCCTAGTAGAGGTCTAACGTCGGAGAGCAAGCGAGAAATAACGTTAAACAAACTGAAGTAACAACAACGAAACCCTGGAGTCCCTTGTCTTCAAAGTAATATTTCAAAGGGACAATGTTGTGCAGAATTTTCCGCGCCGTCAAAGATCAGTATAAGCAACTCAAAGCAGGGACAAAGGCACAGGCGACGCGACGTTACGGCGGGAATCTTGTATTTCGACGCACGGGTACCGGGGCTCAAGTTTTAGCCTGTATAAGCGATCGGCAAGTTTGTAATGGTAATGCGGACGTTAATTAAAGAGCAGAGAAGTAGACTATAAAGCGGTAGAACTCGCTGCGAAAGACAACAAAGAATTGCAGATGAGGGCTTCAATGAATTCCAGGGTGGCAGCGAGGAAAGGTGAAGCGTGTAGAATGGAGATTTAGTGGCGGGTGAAAGTAGGCCAGGCAAAAAGAAGAAGAAGCAAGAAAGAAAATTAACAGACTCACGGCTCGGGTTCAGCCGGAAGTGAACGTGGCGAAGAAGACGTTACGTTATCGGCGTTTCACTACTGCGAAACGTCGCTTACTAGACGCGCACGCGAACAAGGAGAGCACGTTAATTGCGGCGTTCCGTGCGAGCAGACTTTAAATAACTTGTTGCGGGACTGAACGGTGCACGCCTTGACGTAAATGCACGTGGATCTTGGCCTCCTGAGACTGCGGTTATATTCGACGCAATTTTCTAGAGCATCATACCTATACTCGTCTTCGATGGTCCCGATATATTCGCATCGGAACACATTTCGTTACAACCGCTCTTTAATCTCGGACCACGGACCAATCTTACGTTATTATTGCGCTATACATTTTATTGTATTATTATTATAAACGGACCGGAGCCCTCTTACATAAATATATACACAATAGAAAAAGACTTTACGTAAAATAACAAAGAATACGCCTTGAATCTACGCCGTGAATCTACGCCTCTGGATCGGTGGACATTTGTAAGAGAAACTTGCCGCAAAATTGTTTATGACAAAGACAATTGTTGTTAAAGTTTCTTTTTATATCAACGCCTTGTACTCATCGAGAAGAGAAAAAGTTTCAAAGGAGCCATATGTCGCAAACAAATAGTTATTGAGATATTAGCTGTTAAAGTTTTTGCAGAATTTGATTGTGTGGAATTATACGTACAGACTAAAGCTTACCACTACAGTCCACATGTCCGTGTCGATGAGACAGAACATGATCGTGTGCGTGCCACGAGACGTACGGGCCTAGCGATAAATGAGTGCCAGAGTCTGCAATAATGCGATTCATTGGATTAATTAATCCATATGTAGATCTGGATTTAAGTGTATGAAATCCTGTTGTAGATCTCAATACACGTTTCGAACATGATAATGTGCTTGGTTCCATAAAGTTCTACTGGATTCCGTCCCATATTGGGATTGCTGGTAATGAAAGAGCTGATCTCTTAGCTGAGGAGGATTCATCCATTAGCGCTCCTTGTATTTCCTACATTCCTTTCACCGATTGCTTTGAGTGTTTCTTCAAAATTATGTTAGACAACACTATTGCCTCTATAAAGGCTGATGGTCTTCTTAAGGGCAAAACCTATTTTCGGTATTTCTTTAATGAAAATCGACATCCTTGGTTTTCACAGTTAAACTTATCCCGTTCAACTATTGTCGGTATAAACTGGTGTAGATCTGACCACTATCGTCTAGCTTTTTCTCTGGCTCGCATTAGCTTTATCGATGATCCTGAGTGTAGCTGCAGGGAGGGAGACTAATCGCTGAACCACGTTTTATGGCAATGCAACTTGTACAACGAGGAAAGGCTCAAATTAATGAATAAACTCGGTAAAATAAACTTCCAGCTTCCAATGGATGTCGCAATACTAATAGCCAAACCAAATATCAAAGCATGTCGCTACATGTTATCATTTTTTAAGAGCTGTGGTCTTAAAGTATAAGTTAATTTATATTATAATACATGTTTTTGTTGTTGTGTCTATACTGTTCCAACTAATCATATGTCTGTATTACAATATTTGTAAATACAATATTGTATTTCTAGTAACCCTATTCTGTTTTGTAATTTTCATATTCTGTTCTGTATGTAGTGTATTTCAGTTTTGTAATTATGTTGAAATAAATCTCATATGAGATTTTCTAAAAAAGAAAAATAAATAAATTAGGTTCGACGATACGGAAAGGCGATATGGAAAACTAAGACTATTTGTTTGCATAAGATTGCCCTATCAATGGGTTCGCTCATGACGTCTCGAAGTGGTGTCCGGTGACACCCAAATTGTTCTGGGGCCGTCGCGTCGCGTCGAGTGTTTCCAGCTCCTGGAGCCGACCGTTTCTAACTAAATACATATAAACCTCACGTTCGTCTGTTTAGAGACCGAACGCGACCGTTTCTAAATAAATACATATAAATCTCACTGTTCGGCATCGACCGACGGTCGAAAATGCCTGATGCCGGGACCGCTCAGAGCTGAGCGCACGGGAAAAGAAGGCGTGATTGAGGGAGAGAAAATGAGCTTCTTGCTTGAACACTGAAGTTTATTGATAGACTTCGCTGCGCGAATCGTTGATGTCGTACGATCGAGAACGAGCCGATGCACAAAACACGGCGCGTATAGTGTTGAGACAACTCGGCGAAGGCAAACGAGTTACTTGATTAAAGTAGCAGCGATGGTCGCGTACAATAATTCGGCACGAAAATGAAAGAGAGACCTTGTTGAATGCGTAACTCAGTTGGAAGTCGAAAGACAGACAGCTCCGCGGCGGGAGGGCCTTTTAATACTCCGCGAAACGGCAGGCGTGGTCGTACGCGATTGGTTAAATCGATCGATAGATCCCGAACGACGCATCGTTCGAGATGTTTAAAGCCTAACGGTTGAGAACATAACACGGCGGCGTTCAAAACAAACGGGCGCAGACAATACACAGAGAGCGGCCTTGCGACCTGGCGCAACGGTAACAGGTGATCGCTACGCGATTCTAAACAGGTCAGAAAAACCAACTCGGACGAGCTTCACGAGACGGTTGGTATCGCGATCGGGAATGCCCTCGTTTGAATCCCGAACACTCGCGTTCGGTCTGATTAGAGACCGAACAGCATGAAAAGACGAATCCATCGACCTAAATAACCGCATCGCTCCGATCATTCAGTGTCAAGATATATTCGTTTCCGAAAGCAACTTAAAAAACATTTCGCACAGACACCTTTCGAGATCGATCTTGTAATATCTTTGACAAACGTCGCGAAGAAAAGATTCTTTCCAGTGTTACATAATTTCACTGTGAATAGTTTTTTCATACAACAGTGAATGATATTTAGATGATTCAGCGAACACACCCTCTAGATTAATTGAACAACGATTTTGAAATCGTTAAAAGCGTTCAGAACTCGTTGAAATAGGCGACGACGACGACCACGCGTTGCAGGCGATCGAAAATCGCATTGAATAGAACCGCGGTCTAAAACACGGACCAAATGGCCGACATGAGTGCAGGCGGATTCTGCCACTTGGATCGGAAACAATGCGAGGGAAAGATAGCGCTCATAACCGGGACGAGTCTTGTTTAAACGCTGCTGTCGCGGACGAGCTCGTCGCGGTTTCAATCTCGCCTTAAGAACCCGGACCATCCGTTAAATGGCTGCTCGGTACTCGTTTTCTAGGCCCTCGGATGCGTAATTGCGCTTTTAAAGACTCCGCCCGCTGCCATTGACCCTAGAACTCTGAGTTCGGTGTGCGAATTAATTCGTAGCTCTTCCTCCGATTATTTACGAACGATTCAAATATATTCGAAAATAATCACTGTCACATTTTCTGTACATTTGATCCGTCCTGTAAACAATATTTACCTCGCAGCTCTGCAGTTAGATTTTTAAAACAGGTCGTAAAAGCTTCATATTTTGTAGCGCTGCAATTTCTTTATTTACATCGACTTCAAATATTGAATGATGTTTGGAAATGACCAGACCGTGAAATTTATGCATTTAAAAAATTAAAAAATGATAATCTATCATTGTCGCCTCGATAAAACGATTAAAGAAAGAGATCTGTATCCACGTAACTTGAATATCCTGCAATCAATACAAACGGTTTATATTTTGCATAAAATTTCAATGTGAACAGCGAATACATTTATTTTACTGGCGAGTGTACTCGCCATGCGGAGCTAAGAGGTTAATGAACCTCCAATGTGTATTGAATATGCAGCGTTCCAATATGTATGTACGTTCAATATTAAATGATTTGCGAGAGCCATGAATTCATTCGTACATCTAATATATTTATCGGATTGTATTCGCGTTGATCATTCTAGGTTAACGTTAACCCGTGCAGTTTCAGGTAACGCGACCTTTAGTCTGTGTCCCTCTTTTCCAACGGCGATGGTCGCTGTAGTCAAACGATTCCTTGTAATTCCATGGACACTCGAAAGCATTCTAGCGAGAGGTCGCAGCCAGTGAACGCAGTCTAATTCTGACTCCCTCAGTTTCTCGCAGTTACTATTCGGCTGACCCCCGATAAACTTGCTACTCGGCTTGGTTCTCTAAGAAAACTCGCGTTATTGCGAGTCGAAGGGCCAGCGCGTGCAAACAACGAGGTCTGCGAGCTAGCAGAGAGCTCCTAATAGCTCCGCTAGACTCTGCTAATGAAATTAGTGTTGCATTCGTCGACATCAAGATGAGAAAAGACGTAGGGAGCAGGAAGGAGCCGCAGGAATTCCAATCTACCGTGATCCCGTAAAGACTAATTAAGTACGAAGCAAGATGACGCATTTGCAAAGACGTCCGAATTGCAGTTGCCCTGCGCAAGTAATTACAGGTTCGCAGGCTGTTCATTCGTCGTACTGCATTTATGAAAACGGGAGGAGAGCTCCTAGCATTTCTAGACTCGCCTAATGAAATTAGTATCGCAACCGTATTCGTTGACTCCACGAATGAGAGAAGAGAGAGAAAGCTGTTTTCTGATCTACCGCGAGAAATCAAAGATGCTCTCGCTGGCGGAATGTTCGTTTTGGCGGCGGTGTATCGGATGCGGGGAAAATCGGTGGGTTCTATCTAGCGAGCCGGCCGGAATTTCCGGTGTTCGACGTCGATCTCGTCCAAACGAGAATCCCGGCCGAGTGTCCGTGGGTATTTGCTAGCCAGGTAGCTCGCAGTTTAATCTCAATTTCCGGGGCTCGGTGTTCCTCGGCGCGGCTCCGTCTGACGAGCAGTAAATAGCTCGCTGGGCCGCGATAGAGCCAGATGCAGCTCTTTCCAGGCATCTTCCGTTGCTTATTCCTCCCGTTTCAGCCCCCGCAGAGCAGTCGTCTTCCAAGGATAAGACCAGGAGGGGTTAGGTTAGCCGGATAAAGCCCACAGGTGAGCTGAGTCTCCAGTCTCGCTCGAACGGACCGCCACGTTTCCGTCGTATCTTCTTCCCAACACCTCCGCCGAGACGACTTCTCTCTTGTTACCCGTTCCATCCTGTTCTCCACCCTGCTCCCTTCTGCGCGGATATCCTCCAGGAATATTTACCGGAGCCAAACTACCCGCCTCGGTCTTTCTATTTTCTTATTAATCTACTCGCGCGCGCCAGCGCTAGCTTCCTCGCGGTTCAACGCGCGAGCCTTTCTATGACTCGACCTTACCGACTTTAATAAAGCAGCTCGAGCTCGTTCAACCCCTCCAGCGACTTACCGCGCCCGCTTGCCTTCAGCCGTTTAGCTACGAATCTTCGGAATCTGTCAAACAACTCGGATGCTTGCGGGATATCGTCGAAATCCGTCGAACAACTCACTCGTTACCTCGATATCGTCGGAATCTGTCGAACGACTCGGTGTTTAGCTGAAAATAGTTCGGAGTTGTCGAACAAATCAGCTGCCAGCTCGAAATCGTCAGAATCGATCAAACAACTCAATTTTCAACTGGAAATCGTCAGGACAGTCAAACAACTCAATTGGTTAGCTGTAAATCATCAGAAACGATCAAACATCTCATTTGTTAGTCGGAAATCGTCCGGGTCAGTCGAGCATCTTAGTTGTTTTTAAAACATTTATAATTAATGTACACCACTGTGCAAAAGAAAGAAGCGCCCAATATAACTATAAGATATAATGACAAACAATATCTTCATGCAGTATTATTTATATATTTTCAGAACTATTCAATTAAACAGCGGAATCCTTTTTTCGAACTTACTGTGTTCTAATAAACTTAGAATAATTTTATCGGCGCTACGGTTTCGATCAAATTCTACACACTATATAG
>CM052202.1:10941535-10983062 GCA_028455805.1 Lasioglossum figueresi
CTATATAGTGTGTAGAATTTGATCGAAACCGTAGCGCCGATAAAATTATTCTAAGTTTATTTAAACATTTGTACGATCGATATATAGAGTTCATTATCACTGTGTTCTTATTTGATTTTTTACGCTTTTCTATTAAATATGGCCGGGTGCTTCTTTCTTTTGCACGGTACTGTATGTCTCTTTTTTATTTTACAATTATTGACGTTATAAAGATGCTTTCATAAGACTTGATTTAACACTATTCCTACCACGACCGATCAAATGACCGTTTTTTAAATTTTGATTAAATTTTCCTATATACAACGTAATCGAATCGCCTTTAAACTTCACGACTTTTCCTCAAATATACGTATAATACAGTTTTCAATATTCACTTCTTTTTTTATTGTTTATTTTCTGAGAAAAATTTTCAGTCTGTCTTACCTACCACGACCGGTCATTTGACCGGTAGAACGATTTACATCTTTTTGTAATAGTATTCTCTCAAAGACTCAATTCCGTAACTATAAATTCGTTACAAACGAAAGGTAATGCAGTTGTGGCATGATTTTAGCCGAAAAGTGTCTCCCAGGGACTGCTTTACGGCACTTCCAAGTATTTACATTTCACGCTCGCCTATCGGCCTCGCGGTGTTTATTTGCCTGATTGGTATCCGAAGCGGTCCAGAACCTCGGATTTTCTTACACCGTCTTATCTACTGTGACTGTTAAATAAATAAAATCATAGCCGAAGGAGATGTCTAGACGTCTTTTCACGAATTAAAATACTGTCAGATTGGCTATTATCTTCATTCTATATTAAAAAATACAAGTTGTGCTAAAGAACGGTCATTTGACCGGTCGCGGTAGAAATAGATATATGTGAAGTGTCGGTAGGAATAGTGTCAATAAATGTCTTTATTACAGCACATGTTACAATAAGAACTGCGCAAAGTCTAAATAAATTGAATCTTGTCTGTTGGAATATCGAGCTTCAAAAATAATTGAGTTGATAAAGATACTGAAAGGGTTTTTTGTTTCTTTGTTTTATCGACCCGCAGGTTAGAAACCGATAAGGTGTAGTTTATCATTTCTAAGAAGGCCTGAGTAATGAAACTTTGGGCAGTTCTATTTTTAGTCTTTCCTCGAACTGACCCAATGGAGGAGGTCCAAGATTTGTCTCCCATTACAATTTGTACTTCACTTCTGTTCCGGCTTACGAACCGTGCAGACGTCTTCCGCGTGTTTCATCTATTCTCGTTTTTAAATAAAGAAATCGTGTGTGGACATACTCGCGTTGTTAAATTATCAATACCCATTTCCATTATTGTCATTTCTGTAAGCCAACATGTGTCTGTTTGTTACGAATTACGAATTGAGATGGGTACACGTCGAATCGCAGGGAGAGGAAGTTGGTATGCTTATTCGAGGGAAAGAATGATATGTTTATACAGGGTGTTTTCAGACGAAAATGAAGAATAAAAAATTGTGATTTCGGCTTCGTTATCTAGTTATTAACAATTAAAATTCCGCCTAAAATGTAGCAACACGTCTAAATGAGAAAAAGGTATGCATGCATCTGTCACTTAATACGTGACTGTCGCGCGCCTCTATGACGTACGCAACGTACACTTTTGTTAAACGTGTTGCCGCATTTTAGACGGATTTTTAATTGTTAATAACGAAACCGAAATCGAAATTTTTTATTCTTCATTTTCGCCTTTATTATCGTCGAGAACCACCCCTTAAATTTTATCCCACCTGTAGTCGAACACCCTGTATATGTATATGGTACAACTAAACTGTATTCTTTAAAGTTAAAAGTTAATGTTAATTACAGTTTATGTATAAAGGGGGGAAATTAAACGTTCTTAATGAATAAGAACGTGACATTTTGCTTTCATAGCTCGGTACGTTTAGTGTTAATGCGTGAACATTGATCACAGACGAATGAAATTTAACCTCGATTTACAGAAATTGACATTTGGAAGAGTCTTCTCCAAATCTTCATCACTTTGATTCGTTGTCACACAGAGATACTTGTTATTACAAGACTCGTTATTATACGTCTCGCTATTACGAGACTCGATCGACCACAAACAAATTACGACCGAAGTCAACGACTGTCGATGGTAACAGAACGATCGATCAATCCGTTTCTAAGCCACTGTTCGAACCGTGACGTTTTTCCGAGGAACAATAGCCGCGAAATATTTCTGCGACGGTCGACACGATTCGCGAAACAATTATACAGGCGACGCGAAGTGGGATGAGAATTTGCTCGGTGACGCAGAGACGGCCGTTTGCGGAATTCGGAAATAAAACCCGCCCCAGTGCCACTCGAACCCGAGGCACGAGCCCGCGGAATCTGTTTGCAGGGAAAGGAAACCGCATCGCCGATCACCGTTCATGTTTTCCCGTTTCTGCACGGCCTGCCGACACGCGATCTCCGTTGGAAAAAATCGGCCAACCTCTTTGGCACTTTTGTTGGATTTATTGACCACCGCGAATTTTAGACGACGGCTTTCATACCCGGAAAAACGAACAGCTGAACTATTTACTTTACCATTTACTATTTGTTTCTGCAACTCTCGGTTTACTAACGCTGGATTCATGGACTTTTAACAAAGACTACCGTTATTAATACCATTATCCAAAATATTGTTTTGATTATTAACCCGGCGTTGGTATGGTGGGGTCTCACAAACCCCACCGAAATAATATATTGTATTATAGAAATAAATACCTTTTTCATGAATACAAAATTAGTTACTGCTTAAGAGGCTTGTCATTTTTCAGAGTAAAAACGCAGATCCACGAAATTAAATTTTTGAATACACTCAGGCCCGACTCGCTGTCACGCGTTGTTACAATGGTACGATCAATCTAAAATCTCTGGGGTCTGTGAGACCCCACCTAACTAACGGCGGGTTCATAGACTGCGGATCATTATGCAACATAAAAATTGTTGGCATCGATTGCAAGAAAAATAGAAACCAAATTGAATGATATTTCAATTTTTCAAATTTGCCAACCATTTTGAATTTCATTTACTCAATTTTCCTATAAATGCATAAAGATCCACAGTCTAATTATTAAATATGTTGGTACCTTATGAACTACTAAACATTTAAGTATTGTATGAGGCGTTGTATCGATCTGATATCCATAAAATGAAAAAAATGATATTAAAACTTTTAGCGATTTTTATCGATGCACGAAAGCGTCTTTGCCGTCTCAATCGTTCTAAACGAAAAAATCTGGAACCCCACAGTCTAAATGTTACGAGTCTCATTCATCCGCAGCATTGTTCAATTAACCCGGAAGTTTGCCGAATGATGTAAAGATCAATTATTGATACGTTCACTCCCGGAACCATTAAATCTTCGCCGAATCGATACAATCTATTTAATGGAGCAATGTCGCAAATTCCAACTGTTCGGTCGTAATATAAATACGTTCGTTTATACATCTCTTTTTATTTATTAATAAAACAGAGAATTATATTCAATCAATTGTATAATTGCTGATTGCGAGTGGCTTCTTTCCAATCACAGTTATGCACATTTGCAACCAGTCACATTTAAATCATTCGAATCCGAACATATTTATATCTGCAACCGAACGAAATGAAATTACAAGGAAGTAACACGAAATTCAACAAACATGTTCAATAAAACATGAACCGAAGAGTCAAAGCTCGTTACGATCACTTTCAGCTCTGTGCATAGAGATAGGTACATTTTCGTAGACGACTACATTGCCACAGAAATGAATTTTCACTCCTGCATTAACTTTAAAGTACAACAGAATTGCATCCTAACATCATTGCGCATTTTCGATTCGAAACTATTTCACAGAACTGGAAACACTTGCAACTAGGGTTTGTCGGTTTTGAAAACCGGGTTTAAAGAGAAAATTATACAATTTGAAGACCGGGTTTTTTCAGTAAAAAATCGGGTTTAAATTTATACATGACACTTACATATCTTCTAGTAAATTTCTTCAATTAGCTACAAAAACTGACATTATTAAGTTATCCGCACAGATATTATCAAGATTATATAAAGATTATTCTACAGAAGATGACTGCGATGTTAAAAAGTGACGAAGAAGAAAATCAAGACATAACTATGATGAAAAATGCAATGGAAGGAGCAATAAATAAATATCTGCAAGAACCTGAAGAAGTGACTTTCTCTAGTCCTTAAACATTAAAGGAGTTTTTGGTCTTAGAGGCTACAAATAGAAGAACAAAAAATTTAGATTTATTATTTAATGCTTTAAAGACAATTAAGCCCAGTTCAGTAGCAAGTGAGCGAGCTTTTTCTATTTCTGGTAATTTTGTGTTCAAAATAAGGACACGACCAAGCAATAAATCCATTGAGGTTCTTTGCTCTTTGAAGTCATATTTTATTAATCAAAGAAAGAAGTAAAGTAATAATTTACATAAATATAAAACATTTGTTAATTTCTATAATTTTTTAAGATTATTATTTTGTTAATTTTTTATTTTAATAATTTGATGTATGTACGTATATGCACCTTATGTTTTCCTTTTTTCTATTTTTAATTATTACAATTAAAAAAAATGAAAAACTTCCATTTTAAGTTGTAAACATGTCTTGTTTTTATCTGTAAAAATTCGAAACCGATGTAAACCGGTTTCATGGAAAAGTTGAAATTCGAAAACCGGTTTTTTAAAAAATCGGTTTCTGTATAAACCCTACTTGCAACTGTTCTGTTAGGATCCACGAGACATCGCGAATCCCTGGATTGAATGATTTGCGAACGATCCTCGCGATCTCGAAATTGCGAAGCGATGCACTCGATGCAGCGTAGCGACGCGCCGCTCGAATGCAGCGGTCGCTCGCTTTTATTTTCCCGGCAGTTCGTCAAACAGTGCCGGGGAAAATTAACGCAGAAAGTAGAGACAACAACGAGTATCGCGATACTTGCTGCAGCCCGGCCTGATAGCGTTCGTTGGAGGCATTAGCCGGTTATCGAGCCGGGAAACTTGCTACCAGCGGAAACGGCAGACGAGAGAACGGCAAGGGATGTTCTTTAAGGAGCTGCGAGCAACGATGCTCGTTTTAGATAGCAGCTGAGAACTCCTGGGAACACGCGTCCAAGAGCTGCGAGCTCCGCAATGAAGATGCCGGAATTTTTCGCAGCCTGGTTACACATTTTTCAAAGTTAGCGAACTAACTCAGATGGCCGTCGCTCAATGGGACAATAAAATCGGCACGAAGACTTGGATGTTTCGTGCCAATTTACATTGCAAACAACTTCCTGACAACCATTTTAAGCAAAACATGTCAACGCTACTTGATTTACGAGATACCTTGTTTACCATTTGAGAAGCACTGTCTGCTCCCCCTTGGAGCAATAACTACCACAGTTTCAACGATGCGGACGTGCAAAAATTCAGAAACACGCTTTATACATATGCCAATATGTCTGCCAAGTTTTGTAAAAATCCGTCGGCCGGTTCGCTGCCAAAAATTCGAGTATCTTTTCACGGGACAACACCTCTTCCGCGTATCCTCGAAGTCAAGCGGAGAAAGATTACTATGCTTCTCCGTCGAATAACTTCTACAGTTCGAACGATACCAACGTACAAAAATTCACAGACATACTTCGTACATGTGCCAGCAAGTCTGCAAAGTTTCGTAAAAATCCATCGACCGGTTCATTGCCAAAAAAATTCGCAAAATGTCCCCTCGATAGACGGAGATATCTTTGCGACATCTCCTGGACTTGAAGCGGACAAAGAAAAATATGAAGAGCGAACGAAGAAGATGGAGAGGTCCGGGGGAAGCTGGGTAACTCGGTGCCAATTAAAGCACGGAAAGAATGCGACTATTAAGCGGAAGATTAGGGCACTCCGTTTGATCTCCGCGAGCTAAACGGTGCTCAGCGTTGGTCGCGCGACCAAGTGCCGTTCTCGTTTCTAATAAAGGAGACTCCGAACCTCTTAATCAAGCCTGTAGCTTCGAGTCGTTTTCTTCTTCTACATCCTCTGCCGAGGATGCCCGGTCTAGACACGGTCCTTTGTTTGATCTCGCGGCGCTAAACGGTTTTCGATCGGAGCGTGGGCCGGGGGTGGCGACGGCCAAGTGACCAGAGAAGTTGCTAATCCTCCGGCATCCCGGGGGATTCGAGGCTGCTTATAAACTCGCGCCTCTTGAGCAGCTAATCACGGGGACTTAGCGCGGCCGACTAATGCCCGCTAGCTCGAAACGCCCCCGCATTCCTCCGTGTCGAAAGCAATTAACTCCTTTGGTATTTTTGGGGGACGCTCGGGACCGGCGAGTGTAAATAGCGACGTTAATCGGGCCACTCGGAAGTTACCAGTTCGTCGGAGCAACATTCCCTTAACCCACACTGAAATAACAGTTGCCCAACAATGTTCATGGTGCGCGTCAGCAGACCGTGGATTTTATCCAGTTTCTATTGTCATATCTAGACTGTGGATTTGATGCATTTACGACAACAATGGATATGTCAAATATGGGACTGTAAAGACACCAGCGGAATTGAACGATGTGATCATATTGTGTTTGGATAATTGAAATTTAATTCAACCTCTGGTTCTTACAATTGACTTGGACAATTTTTATTTTGCATAAAGATCCGCATTCCAATCATATTAATCCGTTCGTTTCCAATATATTCGCATTTTAACGTTTTAGTCAGTTAACTGTGATTAACCCCTTTGAAATTATCAGTGACACGACAGTACCAGATAAAGGATTTAGGAATTCATTTCTCCTCTACCTTAAACTTTTCCAACCGTATTTATCATATTGTTAACTCCGCCTCTAGAACACTTGGTTTCATTCTTCGTTTTTCCACTGATTTTCATTCAATCCGCACACTTAGATTGCTATATATTGCCCTCGTCCGTCCGCTATTAGAATATGCATCAATTATATGGTCTCCGAAAAGCTCTAAGTACGAAATCATGCTCGAGAGAGTGCAGCATAAAATTCTCAGGTTTTGTTCATATAAGCTAAATAATCCAATGTCATTCTTTGATCACGATTACTCCGCAATAATAACTACGATGAACCTAGAACCATTATCTGCTCGAAGAATAGTATCTGACCAGAGCTTTATTTTTAATTTAATTAATAATCATATTGATTGTTACTCTCTACTTGCGCAAATCAATTTTTACATACCGGAACGTGAATTGAGAAGAAGAGCGGGATTTCAAACACTTAAAGCAAAATCGACTTAAGGACTAATTAATCCAATGAATCGCATTATTGCAAAATCATGCACTATTTATAATCGTATTGATTTTTTCAATGATTCTTTACTCAAATTTAAAATGCAACTACGCAGGATTATATGATAATACCATATCGATTGTACCACTATCAAAATTTTCCTTTCTGTGTATGTCCCTTCTTTGTTATTATACGAGTAGTCTGTGTCTTTCTCATATTTAAAAAGGGCATCAGCCCGTTTATAATAAATAATAATAATAATAATAATAATAAACTGTTCTAACGTGCTTACCGTTTAACTACACGTTATCCTGATAAATGCACGCACTCGCAGTGATAACGCGATAGTTAAAAATTCTGTGAAAGTATCGACGTTCGCAGCACTTAAAAACGAATCGCATTCGTTACCAGGTACCGAGCGGGGTCAAAGTATCAAATTCGAAGTATTATAGTGTCCGGTCGAGAGCAGATTTATCGTGAGATCGAATTATACCGAAAATCGACGATGATTCGAAATTTTCGGTCGATGGCGTGGACATATTGGTTAAATTGCGACGGATATCGGGCCGGTGCGCTTTTAAACAAAACGAGCGAGCTAATGAATCGATCGACGAGACTGTCGTGCGCAATTATCCGCGCGAAATAAAAATTCAGAAGCGAGAGGAAGAGAGAGAGTGAAAAAACAGAGCGCAGTCTCCTTGGGTGGAAATGCACGCGCGGGCACACGCCGATCGGCAAACACGGCCCCGCTCGAATTTGCCGAGCAAATACGCGTTATAACGGGCGCATATCTTCGTCGATGACGTTCGAGCGACGCGCGGACGTATTTTCCCATCGAATCCCGGTGAAAATGATCCGTGACGGACGCACGGACCGTGCCTGTGACAAATTAAATCTTTCGACACGGTTCTCCCGGCGCGGCGTCCGTTTTGTTTCCGGTTCGAAAATCGCGATCGGCTAGCCCCGGAAATTACGCGAGTGCCCGAGACTTTGTCTTATAATATCCAGCCGTGGAAAAGATTTCAATTAAAATTCGCTGACTCGGCGCGAAAATTCATATGAAATCAAAATAATGTGATCAATGAAAGTGTCATGTTGAAACTTATCAATCTGCATCTTTGTATTAGGGATGCAACGTTTGAATCCCTAATAAACTGTAGATAAAATAGTGGAAAATAAACATTGTCCGAGTCAATCCTAAGAAATACCCTTTCTGATATTGTATTTGAACTATTCGTTTTACCACTTGTCGTTCTTCTACTTTTAAAATATTTTCGATGAGGACGAAAATGTACTCGTTGCGATTAGAATCACTCTCGTTCTTTTAAATATCAATTTATTCGTCCTCAAATTAACGAAACTACGGTCTAATGTACAAACTTCATTGTACGAATGATACAGACAAGCCAGACAAATGCTGTTCTAGAATGTACAAGAGTATGAGAATGTATATGTATGTGTCCTTAGATGTGTATCAATACCGGGCCTGCTGGGGCCACGGAATCTCTGACCTCAGTTCAAGTTCGTCGGTGCTAATAAACACAGTCTCATTACCACATATTTAACTCCTCACAATCGAAATGAAAACTTCTATAGCGATTGCACGCCTGTCTGTTTCTCGAATAACGTTTCACCTCGGAGCGTGACGGACCAGACTCATTCACTGCCCAGCAGTTACGTGCGCGGTGCTCCTGAAGAATTTTTCACTTCGAAAATTGTAAGTGACGAAGAACTTCTATCGTTCTATTCCTTTTGTACGCTTATAAACGACGGAAGGTAGAAGTTACAGTCTCCGAGTGATCAGGATCGTTTTCTTCCGCGAAATTCTAAACGGCGAAGTACTTGTGCTCGACATAAAGAAAATGGAGGCGCGATGGGTTAAAACGGTTGCAGACCCGATCGGGGCGCGTCGTCGACTCGCCAGAAAATTGATTCGTTTATCGTCCCCGATCGCAGTGTTCAATCGTGGAATATCACCGTACCCGCTTCCACGGCTATAATGTCGGCATTAAATTTCCTCCGGTTATTCGATATCGATCATCAATCATCGTTACGACGGGCCGGGAAACAAGATTCGCGCCGGGAAAAGAAGAAAAACCGGGACCTGTTGCTCGATAGGGCTACCCACCGTATCACTCGGTATCAGCCGTATGGATATCAAGCGAAACCGCTGAGAATTAATCGCGACGGATATTCAATCGACGGTTAATGCGTTTTCCATAGCGCCCCGAGAACCGCGCGATTCGATTCTCCGTGTGGCAGCCTTTGAAAAATTACGGCTCCAGAGTTCCAACGAGCATTTACTAGATTCCGATTCGATGCATTCCGCCTAATAGGGACGTAATCGAATCATGTTCAGCAAGATATGTCGACGTACGTTCCCAGAACGGCGTCCGATGTTGTTGTATCTCGTGTATAGGGTGTCCCGATGGTACAACCGTAAAGGAGTTTAACGTCTCGTTTTCAGGAAAAGTGAGTCTAAACATTTGCAGAACAAAGGCTCGTATGAGAAAAATTGATTCTGCACGTTTCGGACTCAGTTTTCTTACCGTACCATCAATAGTGGGACACCCTGTGTTACGATGCCGTTGCGAATATACATAGAACGACCCGATATTGGACGAGCTGCAGCGGACAGAGAAAATTAATATTTGCTTCGTTAAAGTTAAAATCGATGCCTCGCCTCGCAACGTCGGAGATTGCGAATTTAAATTTAATCATTATCCCGTCATATTGTATAACTGAGCTTGACCCAGTTTTCTTAGTATTAATGCGAACGTGGTCATAGGTATAGTACCTTCGTCGCGATAAAACAACACCCGCGCGAGCTCAGAGGTGGTCCGTTCGACCGTGAACAGATTTACACAAAGATCGTTTATTAATGAGGATAATCCGCGGCGAAGTGATTCGGCTCGCGGGAAAAGACTGCACACGCGAATCGATTAAACACACCCGACCATTATCAGACATTTTTTACCGCAGCCTGTCACGCTATAATGCGCAAGAAGCACAGAGAGTACACCTGTTGCGCCTGACCACCGATAGACCTATCGAGGAGAGGGTTTTAAAACGCGACGACTCTTCCAGCGAATCGAGAACAATCGATAACGATTAAAATTCATCCGCCAACCCTCGGAAATATTTTTAGACCCCGCTGCGACGCGACGAGATGCGTGTTTATGAAGAGTCGAGCGGAACAAATCGCTATCGTTCCGCTCGATCTCTTTCTCCATGGTATGTACGTATTCTCTAGTCTCCTCTCGTCTCCTCTCCTCGTGCCAGTGTTCCAACCGAAGAATAAGGGATACGGAAATAACTGGGGCTCTCTGCCCTTGATTCGAACTGCGGCCCATTTTATTCGTGCAAGCACGACTCCAGTTTTGACAAAGAAATATTCAGCCCTGGATAACTGCGAGCTTTCCTGTGAGCGACGTCATCGATAGACTGTGGCTCTTTATGCGGAATAGAAATTTTCTTAGTCGATTGGGAGAAACTGAAATTGACCCCAAGTCCCCACCCCCAGGAAAATGACTAGTCTCAGACTTTTCATTTTATTATTACTGAAATTGTAAAGTTGCATTCGTAGGGAACAATCGAATAAATATTGTACAAAGTCTAAATGCATTTACCCTTTGCACTCGGTTGTCCCCTCTGAGGCTCCACTGAAAATTGCTGCGCCAATATTCAAAATATTGTTTATATTATTAAATATATCGGTGTCTAATCAATTACTGAACATTTAGGTATTGTATCAGGTATTACATCAATTTTATATCCACAAAATTTCAAAAATCATAGGGAATGGAAATAGTGTATGTAGATCGGAAGAAATGTTTAATTTTTCAGTTAAAATAGCTCCGAGTGCATAGGGTTAAATTTTACTCTACAGTCATTACCAGATTATGGATCATCTTCCGAGATTAAAATTTTCTACCTGAATTATAACAAACTGTCGTCAAATAGAAAATGTTCGTTCCGAACATTTGTAAAAGGTTGAAAATATAGAGCGGTAATTTAAAATTTTCTAATGTTTTTACTGTTTTAAATTACACCTAGTTCGTTTTGTCATAAATGCATAAAATCCGCAGTCCAGCTATTACGAAACCCTCCTGAAAACGACGACACTAATTAACTACATTGTCCATTTCGATAATCGATACAGTATGCTGTACTAAAAATGAACGTATGTAACACTCATTTTATAAATTTTTCGGGAATAAAAGATATCTTTCGAAACACATTTTATGGAGACAATTGTACAAACAATTATTAACGTAAACATACAGAGGGTGTAAAAAGTATTCGTACGCCCTTTAAAACAGAATAACTTTTTTATAATTGTACCAAACGACCTGATCTTTTATAATCAATTAGAAGCATTGGTGTACGGAATGATATGCAAAAAAGATTTTCCAAAAATTATAATTTACTAGATCACATGCAAAAATAGAAAAGGCATTTTTGAAAACTTTTTATTTGGGCCCTTAATGAAAATTTAAAACATATGTTTTGTAGATCTATGTTAATTATACACGTACTGAAAATTTCATCGAAATCGGTTGACTCAGAAAAACACGACACGCATCGAAAGATGTACGAATCTGTGGATTTTAAGCAGAAACTGATCAAAAGTCGTGTAAAACTACGATTTTCACCATTTTTAACCGCTTGCCAGGTCGTGTGTATGTTAATCGATTTCGATGAAATTTTCAGCATGTGTGTAACTACTATAGATCTACAAAACATATATTTTAAATTTTCTTTAAACGCCCAAATAAAAAAGGTTTAAAAAATGCCTTTTTTATTTTTGCCTATAACCTTGTAAATTATAATTTTTGGAAAATCTTTTTTGCATATTCATTTCGTAAACCAATGCTTCAAATTGATTATAAAAATCAAGTAGTTTGGTACAATTATGAGAAAGTTATTCTATTGTAGGTGAAGCACAGTAATAAAGGACGCAACTGCTACTCAATTCATTTGAAAAAGTAGCGAAACATTCTATTTTAAAAGTGATTCCCGCGATTTCAAGGAAGATCGACTGTTTGCCAATCCAGATGGTATGTATTTAGCCCACGATAGGTCGGGCGCCGAACAAAAACGATGGTACGCTCGTTTTCTATGCAATTACGTCGTACAGAAGCGAGCTGGCTCGCAGCTTAGCTCGCATTGTCTTCATCTTCGTTTCCCGCGGAAAATTTGTTTGGCGAGTAAACTCGCGTGTCGAACAATTACGCTGGAAATACATCGGCTTGCCAACAGCAGACAAGCAAGACCTACATTCGCGTTGACCTTCCAAGGTCGACCACGGTCGAAGCTTTGAAAAGTTTCTACAATAGTTTACTCGCTTCGATGTGCGCAATTTTCGAGCCGGAAATAAAATTGACAAAGTATTAACTTTTTGCAGTCGGAGCTACTTTAATTCGAAAAAAAAACATTTCTTCCGACCTAGAATAATTCCATTCTATTAGGTGTGCAAATAAGTTGCTTACCTTTTCTTTCTACGATCATAACTTCTGACTGAATTCGAATTACTTTCCAATTTTTGTGCCATCTGAAAGAGCGTTCTTTTAGTTTTAAGAAGAGTCGTAACGAGCGCTCTAAGAGTTTTCAGTTCCATGCAAATACTTCAAGCAATATGGCGTGCGAAAAGCATCATTTTCGTCACTCCTTACTCTTTGTATTCCAGCTTAGGAAATCGCTTTATCTTACAGAACATGCAAAAAGTGGTACCAAAGATTTAAAGCCGGAAATTTGTATTTGCAAGTCGACGATCGTTCAGGTCCACCGAGAAAGTTCGATGACGGTGAGTTAGAGGAATTCCTCAACGAAAATCCGACCCAGACGTAAAAAGAATTGACAGAAAGATTGAGAGTCACCTGACAAGATTTTATTACATTTTATTGCATTGTATGTAATAAAATCTTGAATTTGGAAAAAAGGGGCAAGAACTTATTTGTACACCTAATATATGATTTTTTTCATTTTATGGATATGAAATTGATATAACACCTCGTACAATACTTATATATTTAGTAATTGGTTGCATACCAATATATTTGATAATGTAAACGATGTTTTGAATAATGGTACAGCAAGTTGTAGTGGTGCCTCAGAGTTGGGCAAAAATGAAATCAACGATTGACGAATAAATTTTTACTTCAATCAATACGCAATTAACAATTAAACTCCTACTGTAGTCGTTGATTTCAGTTAAGGATTCCATTCTTTTCTTTTGCAATCGTCAATCGCGGATAATTGATTAATGATTAACTGCTGAAATTTCGAAATAAAATACGTAATCAAAACTGTATGCATACTGAGAAAAATGTAAACTGAGTTTAGATATATTGTCATTGATCTATAATACGATCTCTATGTGTCTCCTTATTACAATTTATAGATAGACCGTGTGACGATTAACTTCAACAAATAATTGATTAAATCAGTCTCCGTTTTTCCGATGATCTCTTTTCTTAATTGCCGATTAACTTCACCAATCGATTGGATCAATCGTCCATTTTCCAATGATTATCTTTTCTAATCGTATACATTAATCAATCGATCTTGGTTCAAATTATAATCGATTAATGCCCAGCTCTGCATCAGAGTCGCCATTCGAGTGCTAAGGGTTATTTTCTCACCGAATTCGAAGAGAGGAAAAATTCGAAGAGAGTGAAGGATATCTGCAACAATCTCCAGAGTAACAGCATATCTTCGGCGTTCATAAATTTCTCGGACAGCTATCCCCGGCAAAAATTAACCAATCCATAACCGGGCCGAGGTCTCCGCCCACCGGGATCCATTTCCAATCGCTCGTCGATCTCTTAACGTGTCCATTTTTCAAAGGTCCGGTGCTCGAAAAATGAAGGTCTCTCTGAAGCTTTGGCCAGGAACCTTCGATTCCACGTCGAGTTTTCTCGACGGCTAGCGTTCCCGGCAGCACAAAGAAATTCCCGACAGGCGGCGGCGCGTCGTCCGGCTGCGAAAAACAAGGTGGCTGATCGGCGTGGAATAGTGGAACGATTTTCAGCGTAGGAATCAAGCTGCCAATACCCGCGCGCGCGCGCGCAGCCAAATATCCCTTTGACGAGTACGAGCGGCCAAGGGAAACCGGAAAATAACCCGGTCCGGCTGTGTTCCGTGTATGCTTTTCCGTTGCATTTCACTCGTTGCCGGGTCACGGGCGCGGACCGATATCCGTTCCTCTTTTCGATTTTCTCGCAGCCGGAGTCCCCGTATTTCCTTTACATTGCATATTCAAATGGAAGGTAAAAGCCGGGAGTGGGGTCGAAACATTGGGGTACAACCGAAAAATCGAGATCGACTCGCGTGTCTCCGCCCCTCGGCACTATCACCTACACGCTCGTACAGAGACACACGCGCGCGCACACGTGTATGCACACGTGTATGCATTCGCAAGGTTTTCCATCGAAAGAGGGGCGAGCGCGCAAAGCGTAAGAGGGCGGAAAGGAAAATGAAGGTGACGGGGGCTGCGACGGTGCGCGACGCGAAGCGAAACGAAGCGGAGCGACGCCACGTTGGAAACGGGATGATGAAGTCGTCGTTTATACTTTATATCGTATGCATGAAAATTTCGGATCCCGAGAGTCACCGTTATTGCGCCACGGGGGAAGATACCAACCCCCGCAGCCGCGTCTCCGCGGAAACTTACATTCTTTATGGATACGAATAGAGCCCCGCACCCAGAAACCGCGATATATCCACGGTACGCGGCTTACGGCGTGTTAAGCCCGCGATGCGCGAGCCAGGTGAAGCCTTGGCTCGTGTACAGTCCGCCGCAAAATATTTCGTACGCCCCACAATTGCTAATTTTCCTCGCTTCTCTCTGACACCGCTCCGAACTCAACGCATCGCGTCTACTGAAATATGTCGCTGAAATCTCATTTCCTTCGCGGTGAGACTTATACGGCTCTCGGCCACGATGTTAGGACCGCTTATAATTTTCCAAATTGTTCGCGGTAATCGTAAAATTAAAAGATTTCATTTAAGTTTTTATCAATTGGATGGGTGTCTGGAAGAAGGCTCTATGTCAGGTTTTTTAAATTTTATAGGAGCGCAATTTTGAACTCAAACGTGAATTGCAATAATAAAAACCAACTGAAAATGTCATAGGCCCTTCTTCCATTGGAAATAGACTGAAAACTGAGACTTTTTGCGGTTTGTTTTTATAAATGTTAAAGCAAAATAAATTCCTAATCGCGCTCCTATAAAATTTAAAATACCTGACGTACGACCATTTCTTCCAGACACCCAGTTAATTATTAAGGTACGCTAAAAACACTGAAGACGTTAAAAATTGTGGCCGAGGACTGTATTTATTCTCGAATCAGCTTCGACAGAATTTGCACGATTTATAAAACTCCGATTTTGCGAACTGTGGATGGATAAAACGGACAAGACACATGGATCCATTGGCATGTCCTGTGCACAATGTATTAAAAATATAAATTTATCGCTCGCGCAACGATGCCCGGGTCTATTTCGACACGATTTCTAAAGAATCGTTCGACTACTCAGATTCCGGCGAATAATTTAAACGTTATCTACGGACCGAGAGTCTTTATGCAGATTCCAGTCCCTCGGGATTCATCGGTCGAAACGAGAATTAAAAGGAAGCTCGTTACGACGGTAAATGTTCCTTTTGCGTAAAGATAAATGTCAGAGCTGTGCTCGACAGTGTTAAGCAATTTTTTAAGATTAATGGAAATGGAATTAAAGTCTGCAGTACAAACTCATCCATAAGAATATTACAACTAGTTCTACCGGGCTCTTAATCTTCTAATGGTGTAGCCTATCAAAATCGTGATTTCGAAAAATTGGAGGATCAGTCGGCGAAATGAATTTCGACGAGGGCGGGAATGGATCAGGATTACTTCCCAGAGAGAACTGGGAAATAATATTTACGATTTTCGTTGAAGTTTGATTAATGCTTCCCGGGATTCCGCGGCGAAGAATACAATCATTTTTCCGAGAGAGCGTAACGCAAGTTGAACGAGAATACTTTTGCGGCTCACTGTATGTACTTCTTGCCCGAGTTTGCCGCGGCACGGCGAGACAGATCAAGAAAGAAGATCTCGAAGACGTATACAGACGTATACTAGGCGTCGCGACGCGGCCCGCTTTCGTTCTGTAACGCGTTCTCCGCGTTTTTCCTCCCGGAGAACTACTCCCGAGGCAGGTTATTTCTGCTCGCTGTTTTGCGATATATGCGGACGACGCGGCACTTTATTCTCCGGAGGTGACGAGATCTCGTATTAATAGAATACGGAAGTTTTTGGACGGATGGGGTGGCGAGAGGGTTCCCTCAATTTTTCGCGAAACTTCTGTGTCCGCTGGGTCCTTTGAAAGTTCGCCGAAAAACTTTGCAGACAGACCAGTATAATTCGACTCCTTCGTCGAATTGCGAGTACAGTAATTCCTTATTAACACGTCCACTGCCGCGGTGTTCACCCGTGACCAACGCTATTTAAACTTGTTTAAAAATGGTTGGAATTCAACGATACCATAGCGTCTTAGGTGTAAGAGTTTAGGCGTAAGGGCGGCTTTTCCGAAAGACAAAAGAGCCCAGACGGGAGCATGATGTCAAGATTGCAGTCAGTCTGGTAGAAGACGCTAGCCTGAGCAGGTCGCAACTTGATACAGAGCTTTTACTCATTCACGCAAAGATTAAATACGGGCTACGCGGAAACACTGTGTCGTTATTTAGAGAAACATCTTTATAATACTAACAAAGTATACAGGGTGCGGCACCTAAAACAAGTCACCTGAATAAATCGCTTGCTTTTGAAGATAGAAAAAAAAGGATCAGACCAAACTTACTTGATATCGAGGGGCTCGTAATCTGATGTCATTAATTTTTTTATAGGTGAAGACGTCAAGGAGATACGAAGGTCAACTCTGTTTTTGTAAATGGAACGGTATGGTTTTTTATTTACATTCTGATAGTGTATTTCAAGACGAATACAATGACCTATTATGAAGGTCGTTCATGGTCACGCAAGGTCAACTACAATAGAAAATAAAATGTCTCAAAGCACTCTTCGAACGCTACGACGATTTACATGTAACATGTTATGTACGCATTCGCTGCTACTTAAAGTGTTCAAAATGTCGACCTTGAACACCGAAACATAATCTAAAACGTTGCAATACCGATGATACTGCCTGACAAATTTCAGTTGTATCTATTACAGAGCAAGCTCTTTTTATACGTTCTTGCATATCAACTGTGGTTGTTGGTTTTTCGCGGTACACTTGTTCCTTCAATTTTCCCCACAAATAAAAATACACGCGTACCGATTTCCTCATAATTCTATAACATTCACCATAAATGATAACCATTTCCACTTTCTCTGCTATCGTGTAACGCATTCTTGAAAATTGAACACTCGGATTGAATATTTCGAAGCCGTACTCTAGTCGGTAGTAAAACTACTAATAACATTTGTGGACACAGGTAAGCATACAATGCGATGGTATGTTTATTTATGTTCTGCGACCCTTACCAATACTTAGAAGAGCAGTATGCCAACAGCCAGAGAAGACACAAAAGTATTTGAAGAGTGCTTTGAGACATTTTATTTTCTATTGCAGTTGACCTTGCGTGACCTTGAATAACCTTCGTAATAGGTCATTGTATTCGTCTTGAAATACACTATCAGAATGTAAATAAAAAACCATACCGTTTCATTTAAAAAAACAGAGTTGACCTTCGTATCTCCTTGACGTCTCCACCTATAAAACAATTAATGACATCAGATTACGAGCCCCTGGATATCAAGAAAGTTTGGTCTGATCCTTTTTTTTCTATTTTCAAAAGCAAGCGATTTATTCAGGTGACCTGTTTTAGGTGCCGCACCCTGTATACGGTATAAATCGTTATTGCGGGACGGTCTCGCGTTCGCAACAATTGTTGGAATTCAACGATACCATAGCGTCTTAGGTATAAGGGTTTAGGCGTAAGGGCGGCTTTTTCGAAAGACAGAAGAGCCCAGACGGGAGCATAATGTCAAGACTGCAGTCAGTCTGGTAGAAGACGCTAGCCTGAGCAGGTCGCAACTTGATACACAGCTTTTACTCATTCACGCAAAGATTAAATACAGGATACGCGGGAACACTGTGTCGTTATTTAGAGAAACATCTTTATAATACCAACAAAGTATATACGGTATAAACCGTTATTGCGGGACGGTCTCGCGTTCGCAACAATTGGTAGAATTCAACGATACCATAGCGTCTTAGGTGTAAGAGTTTAGGCGTAAGGGGCGGCTTTTTCGAAAGACAGAAGAGCCCAGACGGGAGCATAATGTCAAGACTGCAGTCAGTCTGGTAGAAGATGCTAGCCTGAACAGGTCACAACTTTGTACAGAGCTTTCACTTATTCACGCAAAGATTAAATACAGACTACGCGGAAGCACTGTGTCGTTATTCGGAGAAACATCTTTATAATACTAACAAAGTATATACGGTATAAAGCGTAGTTCGTAGAATAACGTACAATTGAAGAGATTTCCAACAAAAATTATTGTTATAATACAGCAAAGTCTTGATCTAATTCCGATCCTCGGTTCTGTGCTGGGACATGTATCGCGCTGAACATAGAACGTAGTTGCGCTAAATATCAATTGATTCGTTTTAGAATGAACTAAATCAGTGTTTTCTAACCCGTGTGCTGCGACACGCAAATGTGTCGCGCAGATATTAAATATGTATACAAATTTTGAATCAGTTCTTCTTAAAATTTAATTTTTCTTCCATTTTATCAACGCTGGCCAATCGAAAAGGGGGGGAACGTCTTTACTCTTCGAATTCTTAGCTTCCGCTGACACCGAAAGGAAACTAGGGTCCCCTCGTATCTCCAGACTGTTTAGATTAGGCCCCACAGTCCGGATCTTAAAACGAAGCATCCAATTCGACACTTCGTAATCTTTATATAAAGAATGTATAGAATACGATTCTCAGACCATTTTATCGATACTTCGTAATCTCTGTTTGGAATACGAAAAATAAGTACATTATACTTTTAAATGACTGATAGTCCAACAAATAATAATTGTTGATAACTCTGACAAGCAAGACTCGTATGAAACACTATAAATTCTAATAAAATTTGGAGATCAAATTTACAGGATCCCAGCCACCGTTCAGTGGCGTCCGTCTAAATTAGTCCCGTCGGTTCTAGCATAACTTCGCAAGCCCTAAATTCTGCGTAGAGTTCAGACACAGTGGCCAAGACGGTCGTAATACCAATCAATGGGAACATTGGTGCTCGAGGCGATCGCAAAATGATCGTGACCGAATGAGAAGACCGAGGCGAAATGAAATTCATAATTGACGAGCGGGCGGGATCGTTCGCGGGCTTCTCGGTGAGGTATTCGAAAATTGAAATTCCTCGGGACCAGTTTTCATCGATCCGTCGCGAGCGGCCAGAAAACGCCGTTCTAAATCCTTGGTTCCGCCGAATTCCGTCAGCCCCGGCGCACGGCGCGGCGTGCCATTGCCTCGTTCCGCCGTGAAATGACTGTTTACGGTAACGACAACGAGTTCAGCTTCTAAGCTCGCGCCGAGCATGCTTAAGAAGGCTATCCGAGAGAAGCGTACGTTTCAGCCAGCGTGTAAACGGGAATTCATGAATCCGTAAACAGTTGGAGAAGCCTGGTCGAGCCTCCGCGTTCCTACGACATGGGGTGGATTGTGCCGGAAATTTTATGAATCGAACGGTTTTTCCATCCCCTAAAACCCCTCGTCGTTGTACAACAACGTTATCAATTAGATAGAGACTTGGAGGAGCTGCACGATTTTGGTACTCGTATTGTACAGGGTGTACAAAAAGTAATGGTCATCCGTCCTAGGGGTGAATCTACACCTCTGTGTAGATGGGGTCTGTGTATGGGTCATTTGACCCCTCGCGGTAGATTTAATGTTAAATAAAATCGCTTCGGTTCTTTGGAACAAAAGAAGATCCTTTTGTGTACCCGATCTAACGATCTAATCCGGTGGACTGTAGTAGTAGGCTTTTGTCTATACGTATAATTTCACACAATCAAATTTTGCAAAAACTTTAACAGCTTATATCTCAATAATTATTTGTTTGCGATATATGGCTTCTTTCAAACTTTTTCTTTTCCGAATGGGTAGAAGGTGTTGATGTAAAAAAGACTTTAACAACAATTTTCTGTGTTGTAAACAATGTTGCGGCAAGTTTCTCTTACAAATGTCTACCGACCCATAGGTATACATTCACCCCTAAAACGGATGACCATTACTTTTTATACACCCTGTACGTGCTCATTCTTGTCCCTCTCTCTCAAAAATTATATAAACTTATTAAAATGATTAAGAGATACATAAAGATAATTTCGCATAAAGATCATCGTTGCTCACATCACACAGTTTGAGGATCTTTCATGAATCTTTTTCACAAATTATTCTAGACGGTTCCTTGGAGTGAGCATAATGGTCGTCTTCTTACGTTTGACAAGTTCCCACATGCCATAAATGCATAAACATCCACAGCCTATTGAAATGTCAATATTGACTCCGATATTATAGAATTTTCGCGTTAATTCGCGCAACGGTTTACAAACCGTGGGGAATCGTTTGCTGTTAGAATATGAATTCGAGGAAAGATTTCGCCGGAAGTGACGCAACGGGAGCCAAAGAGACACGGCTGAACAGCTGCAGGCAGAGAGCGCGGTCCTGGTTTTAGCAGTCTAAGGGACTTTGACCGGTTAGGAGCACGGCCCAAGGCGTTCCCCGATAAATTTGATGAAAAAGTTTCGTTTGGCGAGACAGGACTCGCGCGACGGCAGTCCGCCTCCGGCGAGAAAACGATACCTTTTTCGAGTTTTGTGTCACCGGTCTTGATAACGAGGTTTCGAGCCGTGAAAAGCTTAAACGTCGGCTCTCCCCCCGGCTCTCTTCCTTTGCGTCTCGAGACCCGAGCGTCTTTCCGACTCTTGCCACGCTTCCGCTTTGACGTCTCGAACACGACCACACAAATTCGACCACGATTATCGGCCCCGTGTCCCGAAAGAAACCCTGAAAAACTTCGCCATTCCCTTTGCCAACATTTTCGACCTGCCTGATCTAAATGTTCGACGATAAGCGCGAAAACACGGTGATTTATCTGTCCTCTTATTGGTGGACCGAGGATGGTAGTCCTATACAATTGCAATTTCTTTGTCTGCGATCACCTGGTTTGAGATAGGCGTACACTCATACGCGAAAGTATTCGAACGCTTACAATTCCAACATTCAACTAATGAAATATGTATGTTACATCGAAGTGTTTGAAGTAATTTGCCACGTATAACAAGGGGTTGATCTTAAGACTACATAAGTAACACTAGAAAATAATCCAACAATGTATAGCGTTTTTACAATACATTTATTATAAACGCGTACTAGAAGCGACACACGAAAGTATTCGGACGGAACATTTAGTAGTTATTTAAATTGAATAATTTAAAGTTTTAATAGGAAGTTGGACCACCGTTTGCTTTTATAACGACTCTAAGTCTGTTTTCCATTGAGCGAACTAACTTAGAAGTAACCGTTGGATCTATCGATTGGCATATTGCAATAATATTTCGTTTTAACGCTTCTTTCGAAGTAATAACTGTAGTTCTCAATCTTCTTTACAGCTCATTCCATAAATGTTCAATGGGGTTTAAATCGGGACTTTGCGGTGGATATGGCAACACGCGTGGAACATTATACAATACCCATTCTTTGACTATTTTAGCGGTATGTTTAGGATCATTGTCCGATCGAAATTAGTAATCTTGGTAAATTCAATTTTGATACACTGTCTTTTAGGTTTTTCTACAAAATTTTTAAGTATTTTGTTTTGTCCATTATTCCGTCAACGAACACGAGGTTTTCCACTCCACTAGATGCCATACAGCCCCAAACTAATACAGATCCACCATTATGTTTAATAGACGGCCGTAGATTTCGCGATTCCAATTCTGTGTTCCGTTTCCTCCAAACTCTTTTACTTCCATCGCTACCAAAAACGTTGAATTTACTCTCATCGGAGAATAATAGCGTGTCCCAGAACGAATTACTTTTATAAATAAATTTTTCGGCGAATTGTAAACGCAAAATTTTATTTCTCTTGCTAATAAATGGTTTTCGTCTTGGAACTCGTGCATGTAAACCATTATTTCTTAATAATCGACGACACAATTCGGGATGCACTTCTTTCTGTAACTGTGTAGCCACCATTGATGCCAATTGTGATCCAGAAATAAAAGGATCTTGTCTGATTTTTCGTACGATTATTTTCTCCTCTCTTTCGGTCAGGTTTTTTGGACGTCCACAGCGGGGCTTAGCAGCAATGTTACCTTGCGCATTAAATTTCTTCACAATACAATGAATCGTGGACTTACTTCTGTGTACAAATTTTGCAATTTCACTTACCGATTTGGCTTCCTTATACCATTTTATTATTAATTCTCTGATCGACTTGTTTGTTTCGGATTTCTTGCGATTCATTTTGTTCTAGTGTTTATAATGAAAATTGTGACAGAAGTTTTTAAAACTGTTTCGCCTGGACTGACTGCTATTGATCTAAGCAATGTTTGTTTTCATTTTGTGAGCGTTGGAAATTGTTTGTTCGCATTCTATTAGCGTCGGAAATTCTTAGCTGTCCAAAGTTCGAATACTTTTGTGTGCCACGTCTGGCACGTGTTTACAATATATATATTGCAAAAACGATATATATCGTTAAATTATTTTCTAACTTCGTGTATGTAGTCTCGAGACCCATCCCTTGCTATATGTGGGATATTACATCAAATGCTTTAATCTAACATACATATCTCATTATTTGAATGTCAGAATTGTAAGCGTACGAATACTTTCGCGTACGAGTGTACATGTTAAATAGAATACATCAAAAGTTACACAACTCTTTCCATCCTGATTAACACAAAGAAATTTGGTTAAGTATCCTCCTTCGTCTTATTAATAATCCTCATCTATGCCACAGATAAATGCTAATTACTAGACAAAAATGAGTATTTATCATTTAAACCAGCAGAGATATTAAAAGAATTAAACAGTATGAATACATTACTTTTCACCTACCAAAATTATTAAAATAGAATGACTAAGTGGCTCCTGCATCTCGCGATAGATGCAGGGAATTGCAAAGTCAAACAATACGTGCCATGACCAATCATAACCGATGCTACAGTCTGAATACCGCAATCCCAGCTATAAAATGCAATAAAGTCGCTGGCCTGTGTGAGCAACGAGAGTGAAAATCAATTTACAACAACCAACGTGTCCCACTATTTCTATTTACAGTCGTGCACGATACATCCGAATAGTCACGAACTACAACTACGAATTAAAGTGAACGATCGTTTCCATTCGCAGCGTCGATTGTAATCTCTCGATTGCAGTTCGAGGGATAAATTAGGAGAGTATGGCGAGGCTGCAGGGGTAATACCGTCGTGACAGATTGTTTAAAGTAAAAAATATTAGTCCGAGATCGCGGGATAGGCCATCGATTTTATCGTTCCGGTGTATATCAGGATCGGGACGTTAATATTTCATGAAGGCTGCGCGTAGCCCCCGTAATGCCGTATAATTTAGGGGACTGGCGATGTTGCCTCGTCGTTGGACGAACGGAGTGTAACCGGTGACCGGTCCGGGGCCGATAATCGATCCGCGAAATATTGAAATTCCAATCGCGGCCACGATCTCGGGCAGGTTTGTCAACGTTATCTCACTCCCTCCTTTTTACCGGCCGCTAATGGGATTTCGAACTATGCGTGGTACACCAAACTGTTTGTTTACTCGAGCCCTCGAACATGAAGAAACTGTTATTAATTCCCTTTCAATCGCGCTCTCTGGTATTCGAAATTTTTCCGGCAGAGCACGAGCAGAGGCAAACACAGTATTACGCGAAGCGCTGTGTGATTGACAGAGTGACGTGAATCATTACAAGAAATGATTCTGTATTCGATTACGTTACGATCAAGATCTTCGTCAAACCACAAAAATAACCACCCACTCCAATGTACGATTTTCAGCGTTTTTGACAAGTATGGGCGCCGTCCATACTCCATACCAACGTCAAAACATCAATAACGCTGAAAATCGCGCAAGTTTAAACACGCGTAACTTCTGAACCGCTGATCTTCTACGATAGAAACTTGTATTTTGGAAGGTAAAGTTTAACCCGGAGGAGTGACTAGCAAGTCATCGAATTCGATCCGATAGCATTGCCAGGAAAATGACCGAGTCCGTACCCTTTTTAATTTGGTATCTCGCAACAAGAATTGGTAATGTGGATGCTGACGCAGATTTCGAAGAAGCTAGAAGTCCGCGACGTGTTCGATCGTTTGCAGGAGACTCGAGGGAGAGAGCGGGGTCTGGAGAATTTCAGGATAACGAGGACAGTGATTTCGAGAGAGAGTTGTCCGGCCGAAGGAGGTTCTCCAGGGAGAAAACAGCTTCGAATTCTCGGCGCGATTCTCCGGGTGCCGGAGTCGCAGCGATAGGGGGACCAAACCGGGACGAAAGCGGGTCGTTTCACCGCCGGGGCTAATTTACCCGAGACTATTAACCCGCCTCGCCGCCACATGTGTCCGGGAATCCTCGGCGAAGAATCCGCTCGGCGCAATCTGCAATATCCGCTCCGTGCACGCACGGATACGACTCGAGTCGACTCGGGACTGGGTCTGCCCTGTAAACAGCACCGTCTCGAGAACTTTCCTCGCCCTTGGGAGCCGGTAGGTTCGCGAGTAAGCACATTAGCATACCGGTTCGCCGGATGGCAATTTACTGCATTAAGCGCACGCCGGAGAGCGCAGCCGGAAATGGCTGGACCGGGACGCAGCTTGTTACTCGCCCGAGGAAAAACCGGCGCAAGCTATCCGAGCTCGATGTCGCGAGAGAACGCGCAACCGGAAGCCAGAGGGGGACAAAGATACGACTGGGACACGTAGGGATAGAGGAAACCTACGCCCACACCTTCCGGATAATCAGAGGGAAACTCGCCGGGAGATGATAGCTTTAGGAACTGTAGTTGCTACGAAAAATTCGTTTTGGGATCGTGCGCACCATGAACCCGGTCGACATCTGCGAGGCGATCACTTAAACTCCCTCTCATTTTGCGTACACTACAGGGTAGCGACTACCACCGAAAATATCTTCAAATATTGTGACGGAGAAGTTTCTTTTCTCTAGATCATATTTTCCGATATTTCAAGGTAGTCGTCGTTCTTTAAATGGAACAGCTATATAAATTTTGACCAGTGTAAAATTCAACCATGTATAATATCTTCACCTTCAAATGACCTTCGAAGGAGTTATTCTTCAAAAAGCATAACTTAACGTACGAAGACCATGTTAATGTTAAGGTGCCTCACCCTGTATATTGTGCACAAGTTTCACCTAGATTCGCGGGGTATCGATCACAGAAAATGATCGGTTAAATTACCCTTTTTGAAATGCGTAGGCATTGCAAAATTGAGCGTTCCGTATTTTGAACACGGATTGAAATCCAACGAAGCGATGACTTAAACTCTCTTCAATTCTGCGTGCACTACATGGTGGCCGAGTTCGGACTAAATTCGTTGGATACCGACGGCGGAACATGATCGATTTGCCATAAAACGATCCGTGGCGCACTGTGAAACTACGTAGACTTTGTAAAAAATTCGGCGGTCTGTATTTTCCACACTATATTTTACCATAGTACCAGTCTATCGCAGATCTCAAAGATCTGTGTGGAACGAGATCGCAGCGATCGTGCAGCGGCGGGATCCGATAAATTCAGTTAGCAGCACGGCATCACGGTACATTAGGCTTACGGCAGCGATCGGCGCTGCAGAAACGATCGTCCGCATCGTTGATGACCGTTGCATTCATGCTGGCCCGCTGCTGACCCAGCTGAATCCCATTATAAGCATCGAGTCATTACCAATTCATAGCTGCGATGAGACGCGTCCAAACTATTTAGTCCGCCGAGGTAGGGTATTCGTGATGAATCAAACGGAAGCACACGTTTTCCCGTTTACAAACGGAACGACACAAGGCAAAAGGGTTCTATCGAGTTTCCGGAAAACTGTTTTCAACGTTGACGTTGAAAGATTTAACATTCGTTTCGAACCGGGGGCGACAAATTAAAAGCGCGCTACGGAGCTTAGTCGAGCGCGAGAAATTCGGGAAAAAGTTCGCGCGAGTTGCTCTCGCAACGAGCACCGCGACGCGTCGCGTCGCGCCGGCATAAACAGCCATAATGCGCGTGCATATTTGAGGAACGCGCGCAATGTATGACGCAGCGGAGCGATATTAAGCGGCTCTCCTAACGGCGGCTTCTCTTTCCGCATCAAACGGGAATTATGTTACAGCAACGAGAGCGTAACGACGAGCAAACGAGGCTGTTTGTGGATGTACCAGAGAGTCGGGCGCGCCGCGCCGGTCCACGGCCGTCAAGCGTGTTCCACCCGAAAAATCGGGGGTAGAGAGGCCACGCGGAAGATGTTTAAACAACTCGAAACTCGGCCCGACCCGGCCCGAAACTCTGTAAACCGGGTCCTTGCTTGAAAACCATCCGCAATCGGAGTCACTGGGACAACGAACCAACCCTTGCACAGGTCACGGGATCCGGGTTACCGGATCGTAATAATATTTTAGTAATAATTGACCCTTTGCACTCGGAGCTATTTTAACTGGAAAATTAAACTTTTCTTACGACCCAGAATATTTCCATTCCCTATGATTTTTCAAATTTTATGGATACGGAATCAGTATAATGCCTCGCACAGTACAGAGTTGTGCAGAATTACAATCGAATTACTCCAGGAATTATAATTACAAAGTAATTGGATTACATTGTAATTCAGTCGTATTGTAATTTATAATTCAGATCTTCATTCAATTAAGTTACAATGTAATTCGTAATTGCAATTGGAGAACAAATATAAAATACTTTGTAATTATTTTACATGAATTACGATTTACGAGGACGAGGAATAGAAAATACGCCGCATAGACAGCAAACAAGTATACGAAAGAATAACGAAAAAATATTTATCACTTCTTCAAAGTTCTGGGCTATAATTTGGAGAGCTGTATTTTAATTATATTGTATTTCAATTACACATCCGATTGAAATAATTAGTAATCGAAAGGTTCGAATTATGTAATTCAGTTACGACGTAGTTGAATTACTATATAATTGAAATACATTGAAATTCAATTCAATTACAATGTATTTGAATTAGCACAACTGTAAACACTATCTAAATGTTTAGTAATTGATTGGATACCGACACATTTAATAATGTAAACAATATTTTGAATTATGGTCCAGCAATTTTTGGTGACGCCTCAGAGTCGCCATTCGAGTGCTACGGGTTAGATTAAATTAAAGATTGTAGTAATAATATTTTACAAGTATCGCAACGTACCATTCACATCTTCCACGGACAATCGAGGATAAACGCGACCCGTCATACGCCTGCGTAATCAAGTCCGCCGGTAATTCAATTTACTGTAAAATCTGGGCCAACGAGAAGACCGAAGCACTTACCGCATTCATAAGATATAAGAATCTTTCATGAATTATGAAATACAAGCCCCAACGATACTCTCGGCTGCGACGACTGCACTTTAGTTTGCACTTGATGGGAGCGGAGGGAAGCTTATAAATCTTGCAATCTGGCGGGAAGAAAGGAGACGTTTCCACTGACTTAGATCCGAGAGCGGATGAAGTTTTACAGATCGGAATCGCGAAAGGATCGTTTGATCACTGGACGATTATTTTGGCGTTTCGAAGAGCATAGAAATCTGAAGAAACGTTGATGAATTTTTACAGATTGGAATCGTGGAGAGAGAAAGAGAGAGAGAGAGAGAGAAGAACATCTTTTTGATTTCTTAACGATTATCTCGTGATCTCGAGAAAGGAAAAGTGGTACGGGTTGCGTGCCATACTTGAAGATCCCCTGACTTACCCCTTACGTCAATAATCGCCGGCATCCACTTTCGATCTCTTTTGAAAACTTTTTTAATATTTCGTTGACAATAAAGAATTGTTAAGACATACGCGTTGAAAGTATAAAGTACAAAGTTGAATATCGTAGAAAATTGTAATTATATACATAAAGGTTAAGTGGCCATGTTCAAAATTTTTTGATGGCAAGGCTCGTACTGTTAAGAGTATATTTAAAGTCATTCACACAGCTGTCTAAATGGTTTAAAAATCATCCGCCTTCTGAGTGTTACGAGTAAGTTTCCGCTAACAAGCGTGCATTGCTCTGACTCGAAATTAGAAGGCAAAGGGTTAGAAGCGTCGGGGAAAAGAGTGTCGCAATGTGCAGGGAGGGTTGTCAGGGGTTGAGGTCTGAAATTGGGGATGACTAGCGGTGCGAGGGGTCCAAAGTGCATCGAGGGGGGCCCGGTTGAAGCTGTCGTCGACCGAAATGCAGCCGGGCGAGTCACGGAAACGAGAATTCTCGCTCGGGTTGGCTGTGAGCTCGCGGACCGGCCGAAAAAAAACAGGGGGCTGCAGAGGATGGGACGGGGAAACTCGTCCCATTCTTGATAAGAGGGGGCCAGGGGGCTGTGTTTCGCATGTCGAGTGGAGGGGCTCCGTGTGTCCGTTCGCCGCAGCACGAGAGCTACTTTCGGAGCAGCCACGGCGTGAAACGGGTGAAACGAGTGAAACGAGCGAAACGAGCGTCGAAACGGTCGCGCGTCGCTTGTCGCCGTTCTCTCCGTGTCTCTCTCCTTGTCGTCCCCGTTCCCTCGGGGCCCTCTTCACGCCCCGGGGATCCAGTTTATCCCCAACAGGCCGGAAAAATGTTCTTACGCCTCGGCGTACCTTTTTCCCAGGGACCCTGCAAAGTGGCGATCAAGAGCCAAGCCCCGAGAAGAGCAGCGCCCGGCTTCTGGACGATTTTACGGCTTCCGGTTTCTCGATTCGCCTCTCCTCTTCTCTTCTCTCCTCTCCTCTTCTAGCCTGAGACCTTTTCCCCTACGGGGAAACAGGCTGGGCACTCTCCCGCACGCCGCGAAAGCTGACTTCTTATCGAGCAGAAGCTCTCCTCGATGCCACCGGGCACATATGTATGCGCATACGGCGCACGTTCGATTGGGTTTTATCGGATGGAAACAACGATAGCTTCTTGCGACTACCGCCGTGCCGCGCCGCCTCGTTTCAGGCAACATTAAACCACTGAATTATCTGCTCCGTGCGCTGACCGGGGATTCGCGTGCCTCCCGTTCCGTCGGGCGCTGTTCAAACAGGATATTTATACTGGAAGAAGAACTTTCTTCCAACGAGTTCACCGGATGATTAACAATCACCGCGTACGGCTCGCTCTTTTGGAATTGCGTCGGATACGCGTGGCTCTTCGGGGAAATTGTTGGAACTGTCTGATATATCGTTGTCGCTTATACCACTGTTGCTAGTTCTGTAATTTGGAAACGTTGTCGGTGTCGCGAACTATGACGAACGACTATTTTACGTACGAAGTTCAAGTCGAAGAAAACAGAACGAGGTTTCGCGGAACAGGTTTGGGACGGTTTGTTTGCGTCCGGTCGAATTTCCCGGAGAATACTTCTTTATACCGGAAGCTCGGACCACTCGGAAGCAGACCGATAGTTCCGTGGCAACCGGGACAAGCTGTATTCAATTTGGTGACAGTGCGCAGCCGGTCGAGAGCGTGGCCGCGCGTAGTTTTGTTCACATAATTCGTGACAACGAAGACTAATAGCCATATCGCAGCACGGCTCATTTATCACGCTTGTATACGTGACTTAATGCACCGCTCGGACAGCGCTAACACGCCACCGGTATCACCGGAAAGACCGATAGCTTTCGGCTGTTAGCGTTGCCGAACCGGCCGGGCCGGCCCTCTTCTCCGAGTTATTGCTCGGGGACGTGCGAGTCGCGAGAAAAATCGTTCTTGCCAGGACCGATACCGTCTGACGTCTACAGGCATTTATTAGAATCGTTCCGCGTCCAAACTTGATACATAAGACAGCTCCGAAGTCTCGTTCCGCTTCGAAAAATCATTGCGAACCCACAACCATCCTATCGAATTTTATTATTTATTGGTGTTGGATCTACCACGTCTGAAAGTGACTCGATCATTTTTGCTATTTGTCTTCGTTTGAAACTTCAAAACCACGATCTTCGTTCTCAGCTATTAATTGTAAATTAATCTAAGCGAACAGGGGCAGCCACAAACTAGAATTTAATTATTGAAATGAGAAATAAATCGTAATCATACTCTTCGGTATCTTTGAAACTTAAACCGAGGAACACTGGTGGTAATGGTATCATTCGTCGCGCGAATAAGAAATATGATTTTCGTGTTTGACGTTGTTTGAATGGAAGAAAACGAACTTTTCGATGGAATAGTTCAATTTATACTGTCCCCACTGTTTTGTAGCGAATGTGTGACTCATTCGCACGTCGTTTGACGTTCGAGAACCTAAGTTTACGACTGCTCGATGTTCCTCAAATTCAAGAAAACAATCTCCAAGTACAACCACTTATATATATGTCGAAGGCTGCTCGGCTGGGTTCTCCGTCGAACCCATTCACTCATCTTACGCGCGCGAAAGGCAAAAGAACGACGAGACAACGATGGCTAACAAATATTCCAATCCGCGATCACGTAGCGCAACGGCGAGATACGTCAACGAGCCCACGAGCCTAGCAGAACCTTCGCACGAAAACCTCACGTCCGTCTTCTACAGTCTCTCTCCACTGCGATGGCTCTCCAAAAATCCAAACGCTCTTTACTGCAACGTAGCCAAAACCGTTCTGCCGCTCGTGGTCACGTTCAACAAGGTCCCAGCCCATTTTTTACGGAAACATTTTATTGCCCTTTCGCTGAGCAGTTACAAAGGTACGCTCAAGCATCTGGCTCTCAGCTGTTTAACGGTAAACGCGTTAACTAGGCGTCTAAATTATTACTTTAAAACTAGACTCAATCGTACACAGGCGTATAATTTTAAATGGCAATATGATTGTCTTGTCCGATGGATAAATGTTACGCGTCGTTGCCAACGGGTTGCGTTGCTGCCGTCACGTCCCGACATATATATATATACATATCTGCTTGTTATTTAATGACGAACGCATTTTGACTCGGTACGACATCCAAGTACAAGATCCAAATGCGTCGCCCCAAACTGATCCAGCCGAATGAAGAGAAATGTGCAACTGGAATGGTCTAGGGAGAGGACGAGGAACAAAATCTCGTTTGCGACTAACGTAATTTGGGAGCGATAAGTCTCGGGTAGGCTGCAGAAGCTAATACCATTCGCAGGGAATCTGTTCCGGAAGGGAGACGACGAGGAAGAGAAAGATCGCTCGTAAGGACAAAACAAGACGCGTGAAAAACGGAGGGAGAACCGAGGAACACTGCGGGTAATATCCAGCGAGGAATAAAAGGGTCAACGAATCTTGCCGCTTGGGTTCACTGGAGATCCCGGAGCACAAGGTGATCCCGGTCGCCCACATGCGTAATACACACGTCGACGGGCTAAGACAGCCCCTATACAAATGCCACGCTTAGCCCCGGACCAAGAAAGGGGACCACAGTGATAAATGAATGCGTGGCTGATACGTGAGCGGGAAACCCACCCGCCAGTATACCGGATCCTCCGGCTCCTTCTTCAACAGAAAAGACGGAAGACACCACCGCGGATCGATCCAACGAATATATCTCGATCGCAGAGCAGACGCGGCGGCCGCACAGAGATCGAACCAGGAATTCCGACACGCCGCAATGACGCCCGGAATTCGAGGCAAACCTGCGCGACTCGCGTGCTTTCCTCCTCTTAGCTACCCGATCCGGATCGCCTCGCTGGATATTGCATCGTCCGACAAGTTTTCAACCTTCTTCGACTGTGCTCGGCACGAACAGGATCGAGTACATCCCAGCGTTCGAGAACACGACAGTTTCGAACATCGCGTGTGTACCTCGAAAAACGACGGCAATACCTTCGAAAGTAGGTTCTTCTAACAGTACTTTGAGAAACGTGAGCGGTATCTACAGCAGCTGGAAATCTTCTTTCGAATATGAGAAAGACGAGTTAGTGCAATTTATAGCGGTTGTTGAGATCGCCAAGGATTTTGTCGATGCTCAACGGGGGAGTCAATTTCGATCTAACGAAAGTTGACCTAGTCGAGATGAAATAACACACCGTTGTTCGGTAACGAGAAAAAAACAATTTATTGAGCCAACGAGTTTATCAACTACTTAACAAGTGACGATTGAATACTGTTGGCGAGGATATCGTGTTCGAACAGTTGTCGTCGATGCTGCGATGATTCTAATGGTTCCTCTCAGGGGGTGTAAGCGAATTCGGGGGGGTACACGAATTCAGCGCTCTCTGTGTTCCAGGGACAAACTAATGACAGTATATATAGATATAAACGCTACTCGTGCGCTTATACACAGATACTCGCGTAACTCACACAACTCTATACACCGTAGCTATATTACTTTAATGTACACGCGTACAATTAATCTTTCAAATGAAAAGGATAGAAAAGGATAGAATAGAAATTTATACAGCTTCAATTAAAATTAAATGTTTATTACATATTTTTTTTTACATTTACATTTTTCTTCAGCCACATCCAGCAGCGACGATACTGCACAATTACTCGATATGACTAAACCAGACTAAATACAACTCGACACGACAACATAAAACAGTACAATACTGAAATTCACTGCACAACAATCACAACAATGAAATTGAATTGAATGCAGAATGGGCGCCAAATTGCTAAAAAAAAGCGTAATGGCACTGCAAAGAGTGGGGATCAGTGGAGATACACCAGAATACACGTGGATCAACTGATCAACGTTTAACAGAGCAAAGCAAGCGTTCTGCGCATGCGCCCCCATCACTTGATGGAGAACACCAACGCCGCCGCAGTCCCAGGGCCGAAACATAGTGGTTGAATTATTTGCATTTCAGCTTACACCCCCTTGTTCCTCTCGACCGCTGCCTCGAAGTCCGCTCGTTTCAACCCCTCTCTTCAGGGAAAACTTGATCGGGGTGACAGAGTTAGGATTATTGGCTACCGGGCCTTGGGGGAGAAACTCCTTAGGGACCACCCCTTGACTTGGAGGTGGAAGGCCCTTTTCCGAGTCCCAGCGGAAAATCCAATATTGTCAAATAACGGGACTTCGATACAGCGCCCGAGCAGACCTATGGTCCGCATCTGTTTGGACTTATATTAATGACTTCGCTGGCCGCGGTGGCCTCGATGGCCTGACCGTCATCCGGAGACGGTACGTGGAGCCGAGAGCGGGTTGTAAAACGGACTCGAGGGTCCCAAGTTGACTTTCCCTTAAGTTGCGTTCCCTTAAAGAAAAAACTAAAATGCGGGATTTTGAGGGTTCGAGGGTCGGCGCGCGTGCACCCCAGATGCGCGGAATTAGCGTACCGTTGCGTTTTGTTTCGCACGGTCGCTTTATGATTGCGCGGAAATACAGTTGAGGCCCACGACTCAACAGCGGTAGTCAGACTGAAATAATATAGGAATATGCTGATCGATTGGTAGACTGCAGATTTTGTGCGCTTAGAACAGAACTATATAGGAGAAACAGAGTGCAGTAAAATCAGAAAGAACTATTGATGCATCGCTTTCAACCTATTGGAGCTATTAACCCGTTGCACTATTATTTATTTTACGATTACAGCGATTAAAACTGTCTATTTTCTAGATTAAAACGAAAGTCTATTTTTATCATATGCTTGCATATTTTCCAATGGCTATATATCGGAAACAAGAAGATCTCTTCAATTCGTGTTTCGATATTAAATTGTTAGTTCTACTAGGTGTACTTGCGAACGTAATAGTAGTTGTCAAGTTACAATCGGACGGGAGCAGAACATGTTCCAGGAAGAGAACTGTTTTCAGAATGCGCGAGTTGAAGAGCACCGATCGGTCCTCGTTTCCCTCGTGGTTTTTTTCTCGTTCGAAAATTTTCCCACAGCGAGAAATAGTGCTGACTTAGTCGCTGCCGGTGGCGTCTGCGGCCATTAAAACAACAGCACGTTAGAAGTAACTTTAGACGTCGCAAATTGCACGTGCCACAAGTGCTGGAGCACTTTGGCGAGATCCGCCGTTCTCTTCTCTCTCCTCTTCTCTCTCCCTCTCTCTCTCTCTCTATCTTCGTCTTCGGAGCGATCACACCGAAGCCTCTCCATCTATCCGGCGCCGATATATAACCGATAACTCGATAACCTTCTTATTCCCTTCGACCTCGTTTCCCGAGCTCGTCGAACGTTATAACTGGCCTCGTCTTGTCTCTTAAAGCCGACGGCTCGACGACTACCGTCCTACGAGAAAAATGAAGGCGCCGTTGGCTGGCTAGGGACGATCCTTTTCCACTTGCTCAACGCTTTCAACCCTGCACAACTCCGCTGTGCACCCCGCTAAATATAGATTACTCTAGACAGTGAACTGCTACGCTTCTACCCGGGGACCAGTGATAAGGGAAATGCGTTGCTGTCTTATCGGCGCAATGCTTTTATTCGTACCGTGCGACATCGATCCACCCGCACCATTTCTTTATTACAAACACCCTGCACGAACATCCGATACTGTGCGCTAACCATTAGGTTGATCATTTTTCTGCAAACTTCAATGTCGGCGAAGTATTCTTTAAGCCTTTTGAAGCCAATCGGATACCCATTTACTGCATTTCTTTCAACAGTTTGTTAATGTTCCTCTAAAAATAATACAAAATTTCTCTGAATGTCCATTCTTTGCACGCTAATATATTAATTTATAGTATTAAAATGAGAATTTGTGTAAGTATGTTAAATACAAAAGGTTTTTAATTATCTATACACTCTGGTTTGCTACGCAAGGGTTAACACTAAGGACCGGTCAAATAACCGGTTTCAAAGTTTTTATTTCATAATTATTGAAATTACAAAGACGAAATTACTCGAAAAAATTCTACACTCAGGCATATATTGCTATAAAAATTGATATAGAAATTGACGGTTTCAAAGTTTTTATTTCATAATTATTGAAATTACAAAGACGAAATTACTCGAAAAAATTCTACACTCAGGCATATATTGCTATAAAAATTGATAGGAAGTTAAAGTAATTCAGTCGTCTAATTTTCGTAAAACGACGTGTATTAACCTCATTTTGTGCTGGTGTCACGCGGCACAATCGAGGAAAGGAGAAAACTAATGTATAGTCGTCGAACTGACACTCGTACTTTGCCGCGAATGAAGTCAAAGAAAGGCGAAGAGATATATCTCGCGAAGAGTTATATCCTATGACTATTACGCTAATGAGGCGAGGTGAAGCGAAATGAGATGTCCTCGTGTCTAAAGACAATTTTTTATTAGCGTGGTTATATTTTTTATTATATTGCGTCTTATCGACGCATCGTGGGGAGCATCGATTGGGTCTCAGGTGAATTGTCTATCAAATGGTTTTCTTATCGGCATATCGTGGGGGTATCGGTTGAGGTATCGGTTGAGGTATTGATTATGTTTCGGAGGTTTTATACTTATCGCATGACTACACTCGGTACGGTTAACGATAAGTCACTAGACTGATTGATGTAATTTCTTCGTAATTGTCAGACTGCGGATTTTATGCATTTACGACAATGTCGAATAAGGGAAATATAAAACTGTGAAGATATCAGTAGAATTCAAGAACACGATTGCACTGTTCTTGAAATTATTAAAAGACGAAATTCATTTTTATATAATACCTGCTTCTTACAATTGACTTGGAAAGTTTAGTACGTAAATCAATAATATATGACTAGAATTATGACAATTGTGACATGGACAGTTATGACTAGACTGGGGATGTTTATGCAATTTGCAATTTTTGTAGACGAGTTCTAAGAAAGTCGAATTTATATCCTCTTTAGATCTGAAATAAATTAAAATCGTAGTAAATTCTGTCGAATTTTATATCCTAGCATTTCTTGAAAATTTTCAGCAGCCATAATTGCACGAAGATTCGCAGTCTAGTTATGACTAAACGAGTGGTTACGACGAATAGGACGTAGACCTGTGTATATTTCGCAAACCGAAATGACCGCAAGGAAGCTTGAAAGTAAAATTCGGAGTATCGTAAGTTCTCGTTAGGTGGAAAAAAGGTGTACGAGGGTTGGACGGGTGGAAAAAGCGAACCGGTGTCGTCTGATAAAAATGTTTGGCACTGGCGCGGCGGCGGCGAACTTTTCCTTATCGTTGATTAAATTAGGGATAAGGAAGTTCGGCTGGTCGTTTTAATGGATCAGGGAAACTGGCTGCGAGATAGTGGCCAGATCCGAGGAAGATCTTCCGGCCGATCGATCCCGATTCTCTTTACCGTCCGTAAAAAAATCTGAAGTCGTTGAAGAAAAGAATGAATTTGCAGAACGTCGAGGAACTTTGATCGAGGATTAAAAATGTACGGAATATCTTTGCGGGAGCCCGTGTTTTTTATGTGTGTGTGTGTGCGTGTGTCGGAGTTTCATCGAGATCGACCGCGTTGGTTGGTAAATGGAATTCTTCGGGATTGCTCGGGTTTCCGTGTGCATTGTCGTTCGTAGAATCGGCGGGGAACGTTAACCGGGGTGGTGAACGGCAAACATTGTGTTTGCGATCGATTCAGGGGTCGCGTGAAGTCGAGAATGGCCGGTTCAATGGCGATAATAACAAATACACGGTACACCGTCATCGAAAAATCACCGCGTTCCGTCGACACCTGTCGATATCTCGTCGTTACATTAAAATTCAGAGGCGCGCCTCCCCGGATTAACCGGGGAAATCTTCCTCGAAATCGCGTCGACCAGCTTCGATCGATCCCCCCCTCCCCCTCTTTCGCTGTTATTTTTTCTTTTCCGATGCACAACTTCCGACGACGCTGCGCGAAATTGCGTCGAGTAGAAAAATATCTCTCCGCGACGCACGGAATATTAAATCTGACGTTTACGCTCCGGAATGGAAAATATTGGCGCTGCGTAATGTCGCCACGTGACGTAAGTCCCGATTGTGCCGCGATCAAAATGCATCGACGTTCCTCCCCGGCGAAATACAAAGAAAATAGTGGCTCCATCTCTCTCTCTCTCTCTCTCTCTCTCTCTCTCTCTCTCTTGCTCACCCTCTCTCGCGTACCTAACCAACCCTAACGCAGACAAGATGAAAGAGAGATCGATCTCTGCGGTGGAACATCGCTTCTCAAAGGATACAAATCTCGGGGAACGAGAAGACACGGTGATCGCTGCACGAGAAACACGATCGTTACACCGTGTTCCTGTGTTTTCGCAATAATGGTGCACTCGTGTTAGACTGCGATCCTAATTCGAGTTCTTGTGGATCTCGAAGAACGATGATCGAAAACGCTAGTCTTCTCTTTGTGGCCCTTCCTCTCTCTGATCAACTTTCAACGTGGACGACTATATGTAAATCTCGACGAAATACAGTCGAACCTCGACTATACGAGCCTCTGATGTCTGAATTCTGTAGTATCTGATTGTTTCCCACAAACAGATAATTCGACCTTAAATTATCCATATACAATTTATTGTACAACTTGGTAAGGATTTCGTTCAAAACGCAGTAACTGTTCTGCTAAATATATTACAATACCATGTTCTACAGTAAGGAGCATAACTGATCACACGCTTTAAATCAGAATAACTGTTTCATGAATGGACCAAACGACTTCAATATCTCTGTGAGGCTAAATGAATTATTATTAGTTTAGTAAATGACGTCTAATAAATATCTTGAAAAAATGCATTTGGTCGTAATTGTGAAAAACAATAGTAAAAATTGATTTTTACAACTTTTTTAGCTGGGTCAATAACGAAAATTTAAAAGATGTGTTTTGTAAATTCGTATGAATTATATACGTTCTGAAAATTTCACTGAAATTGGTTAATTAGTATATGAACTATAAACGATTAAAAGTGGCATAATTGCCGAAAATCATGAAAAATTGCAATTTTTACCACTTTTGATCGTTTATAACTCGTAAATCAATTAACTAGTTTCAATTAAAGTTTCAGAACGTATATAATTGACACGAGTTTACAAAACATATCTTTTAATTTTTCGTTATTGGCTCAGCCAAAAAAGTTGTAAAAATCAATTTGTATTATTGTTTTTCACAATTCCGATCAAATGCATTTTTTCAACATATTTATTAGACGTTATTTACCAAACTAATTCTTCAAGCGTTACAGAGAAATTGAAGTCGTTTGGTGCATTCATAAAAAAGTTATTCCACGATTTAAAGTGTGTGTGATCAGTTATGCTCGTTACTGTATATTCCTCGTGACATCTTAAAGCATATAGTGATTGGTAGACTGCGGATTTGTATGCAAAATGAAAATTGTTTGTATCAACTGCAAGGCACTGGGGCCAAAATATTCGTTTCTTCCTGTAACAATTATAATGAGTTGATGTTAACTCAAGTAGATAACTCGAGTAGATGGAATTCAAACTTGTTGAAAAATTTTGAAAATTGCGATGTCAAATTAACGAAATAACAATTATTATTTTGCATACAGATCGCAGTGTAATGATAACATATCGATGGCTTTTCAAATTTTTTAATCCTCTGACTGTTTCATATTTCGCCCAGTCATTTTCGTGGAAATGTATAAAATCCGCAGTGCTGTAATACAACTGCGAAATGTGAAACGTATGTATGTCCGCTAATGAAATGCAACACGAGGATACTAGTTAAATAGAATGGTTTCGATATTTTTACACAGTACTTACCTGAAGTTCCACGATTTGGTAATCATACAGCGGACTATGTGAAAAATTATGTAGAAGTATCGAACACTGTGCAACAGTTGTTCTATCCATTTCATCCACTTTGATGTATGCATGAAGACCAATGATGTAAACGGACCTTCGAACAGAAAATATATGCATATCATTCCCTGTTAGTGTATCAGTGATAAAGTAATCGTGGATTGAAGTATTGCTGCGCCTTGCTATAATCGTTTAACGATTATCAGACACGGCGATCTCGTTCCAACAGAAACACCTATAGACTGCTCATCTTCTTACAGAGATATGATTAAGCAAGTTAAAAGAGAAATTAGAGTTGGATGGAATGCAAAATGGACTAGTTCCCCTCCCTCTAATTTATTCTTGGCAAGGCAAGATCTCCTTGACAATGACTGCCCTCAATTGCTACCAGAAGAGACCAGGTAGTTTTTACCAGACTTCGAATAGGCCATACCAACCTAACTCACTTGTACAGAATTTTGAAAGATTCCTCTCCCGTATGTACTTGATGTAATACACCTCTCTCGGTTGAACACCTCGTCCTGCAATGCCCCCTTTTCTACTTTCAAAGACGTCGCTTGGCTATCTCCAGCAAATTATGTGAATGCCTCAATTTTAATAAGAACATCGTCCACGTTATACTATTTCTTAAATCCACCAATATTTACCGCATTCTGTCACCATGTATATGTATAACAACTTCATATTGATCTCCCCACAATGTACCAATAATTATTTTTAAGTATTAAGATCTTTTGTAACCATATATCATAATCCTTGTGGTCGCTAATGAACTTGATCTTGACGCGATCTGTATAAATAAACAAAAAAAAACACTCGAAAAGCCACGGTAATCAGAAAGATAGCATACATCGAAAATCAACCATTGTCACTCGAGTGTCTCTGAGGCGCCAGCAAAAATAGCTGGTACCACTATTTAAAATATTCTAGACATTATTAAATTACTAAACATCTAAGTATGAGGTATTGCATCAGTTTCATATCCATAAAAAAATCATATTAAATGAGAATGTTTTAAAATAGTTCCGAGTACAACGAACAAAATTCCTGCATCGGTGAAGATTAATCGGTGATGCACAGACAGCATCGGTAAAGAATACTCGAAGGGAAGAAGAGAGAAAATAATATCCAGGCGCAGAACCGGAGTTAGCAGTAACTACGAGCCTCGTAAAAATCGGAGAAGGTCGCAAGTGTATGCAGAATCAGTGACAGAATCCTGCCGTCGCATCGTCGTCTGCCAGACACCTTCCCGAGCGAAGGCAATCGGCCGGCGACAATAATCGCGGCAATAAACGCGCTCGACTGGTTCGTTCGATTCTCGAGTCGGTCTGGATTGGGTCTAGGTTCTCGGCGCGGCGCCGCGGTCCCGTCGATATCCCGTGCATTAAAATTCACCGTGGCGCGCACCGATTTAGCGAGAGAGCGTTCTCCAACGATGCGACGTCGCATCGTCTCTTTATCCCGACCGTCGCGATAACGTAGTTCCCGTCGCTCGATTGTTACGTTGGTCCCAGAGCCATGAAAAATAGCGATTCTTTCTGCAACTGACAATAACAGTCGGACAACCAAAAAGAGGACGACTTATGTCCCGACGAGCTCATTAAGGTTGCCTGTGCTTAGACAACTAGAATAAAGAGCACTCGTTTTTTAAACATATTGGCGAAATAATAAAACACCGGTGACGTCTTTCGGGACAGTCACTTAAGGGCTGCGTCTCCTACATAGACGACGTTCGCACGTCACTGCACACAGTCACCACTGTACACTCACACACCGCTAGAGCACATATACGTACGCGAGGATTGCAAGGCTCCGGGATTCCACTCCTGATTTCTAAATAATGCAAAGACGGGGTTTCTTAGTAGTAAAAATCGATAGATGAATGATCAATCTAGGGAGCTATTTGCCTCAAAAGTCCTACTTTTACGTTTGCGACGCGTAATTCTCATTATTCGACAGCATATCGCGGAGCCGCGAGAAGCAATGGACAGGCGACAGTGCTGCCGCCTATTGTGGCCGTTGATATTCTGCCGAATAATGAGAATTACGCGTCGTAAACGTAAAAGTAGGACTTGCAGGCAAATAGCCCCCTAGATTGATCTTTGATCTAGCGATTTTGACTACTAAGAAACCCCGTCTTCGCATTATTGAGAAATCTGGAGTGGAATCCCGGACCCTTGCAATCCTCGCGTACGTATACGTGGTCTAGCGGTGTGTGAGTGTACTGTGGTGACTGTGTGCACTCACGCGCGAGTGTCGTCTGTCTAGGAGACGCAATCCTTAACCCTTATGTAGTCAACCAAAATATATACATAATTTAAAACTTTTTGTATTTCACATATTTGCACAAATCTCATTGAAAATGAATTAAATTAAATGAATATATTAACGAGCAAAGAATGGACATTCAGAAAAATTTTATAATATTTTTAGAGTAACGTTAACTAGTTATTGAAAGAAATGCAAGGGATAATTCCATTCACG